>PVIA01005731.1:0-109623 GCA_004024845.1 Tonatia bakeri
ATGCGAGACACTCTCGGGACGGAGCTGCGAGCCCAGCCCCCCGCCTGGCGGTCTGCCACTTGAAGGTGGTCTCTGCATAGAACTTTTCTGCTTTGGCTGTGTGGTACCAAAGAGGAAAGGAGAGCCTTCCTCTCCAATATGAGGGCGGCAGGGGCATCTGCCTCGCTGAACCGTGCGCCCCTGTGTCTGTTTCCACAAAAGCCTCTTTGTGACGGGTCACCAGTCACCGCTGACACAGCAAATGCTATCACAGCAGAAGCCGAGCCCCTTCTTTGTTGTTGGGAGCGAAACGCTACCATGGGGAGGGGAGCGCCACCCTCCTCCTGCCTTCCTTTTCATGGCACTGGTTCAAGCCCTCAGGAGTTTAAGTAGCTTCGTAGTCCGGGAGATACAGGAGGTCTGATGAACGGTAAATCTGACCCGTTTCACTTTCAGTGGGTTTGCCAAGTCCCTGACTGTTCCCCTAACCACCAGTCATTTAAATATCACCCATCTGAGGACAAAAAGCCACAGCCGCAAAATGCACATCCTGTCGGGTGTATGGTTTCCGCAGAAATCGAAGAGGAGAGCTCGGAGGTCCTTGCAAGTCCCCCGTGGCGTCCAGGAACTGCACGCAGTCGCTGCCTCTTCACGTCTGAAGACACATCAAAGAGGCGTTTGCGGTTGTCCATCGGTCCCTTCGCTCGTTCCTCGAACACTTGCCTGGGGACTTCTTTCTGTTGTGTCATCGGGGGCTGGAACCCGAGTGGAGCCGGTCAAGCAGGGAGGGGTCCGAAAGTGGGCTCAAGGTGAAAATCACATCAACTCTGAAAAAGAGGCCAGAGCAACTGTGTGCTCAACCATAATACTGAGGCGAGGTTAGATTGTTAAAGATTGTAATTATATTGTAACTATGCAGGAGGAAGCCGTGTTCTAAAAATTATATATATATACACACACATATATATGCATATATCTTTATGTGTGTGTGTGTGTGTGTGTATATATAAAGGGATTGAGTATTGTGGTATGTGTAACTATCAAATACTTTGGCAAAAGTATGTGTCTGTATAAGATAGATACACATGTATATAATATATACACATTACTATAAATATATTGCTGGGTGTCTATGTGTCCATATAAAGAGAGAGCAAACATTGCAAATTAGTAACAATTGGTCCATGCAGGTGGAGAGAGGAGGGGTGTTCATTGTATTTGTTTTTCTGCCTTTTCTATAGCTTTAAATTACTTCACGTTACAAAGTTAGAGGAAAACTCATCTCTGACCTCGAGGAAGTTACTGTCCAGAGATTGATTTTTTTTCCTGACATAAAGGAAGGGAGGGGAGGATCGGGTTGCAGGCACAGGGTCAGAAGTCACTCAAAGTTGAGCATGGACACTAACATCAAACCAAGGCCGGGGTCTCTGGTGGAAAAGTCAGGACAGCCCTCGCCGGTTACACACACGATTCCAGCCACAAAGGAGGAAGCCCCGAGGCAGGTGCACTGGTCAGGCTGAGCCCCAGCCTCTGCCCAGGGGTTCCGCCCAGGTTCCCTGAGACCCCAGGCGGGTGCCCTCAGGGGACCAAGCACTGTCACAGGGGACCCCCCCCCAACACCTGGAGAGGTGCCCTTGTCGTAGACTCGGCTCCTCAGAGAAGAGAGAGGTGACGCAAGGTCACAGCCAGGCCTGAGGCCAGGCCACCGCCTCAGGCCCCAGACTGGTCGGTACCTAGTGACACCTGAACGGGTACTTAGCAATAAGGACAGAGAGGATGCTCATGACCATGAATCAGAGAGAAGGCGGAGCCAACGCCCTGCTCCATCTGGGGTCAGAGGCCATGGAAAGGGGCGGGCCTGCAGGGGCCTCTCCTGGCAGTGGTGGGGGCTGGCCCTCCTGGGAGGCCGAGGGGAATGGAGCTTCCGCGAGAACGAAGCTGACACATGGGACGATAGGAGAGAAGTGGAAGCAGGAGCTCGCAGATGTTGGAGGGGGGGCACTAGGCTCGGATTCAGCTCTGGCGACCTCACAGCCCGGCTGGCCTTGACCGGGCTGGGGCACTGAGGGGCCACCCCAAGCCATCCAGGAGAGGGTGAGAGTCAGGCCATCCCCATCAGGGCCAAGGGCCTCCCAGTCCTGCCTATCCGCTACTTCACAAGGACTGTGGGAGGTGACACAGCCAGCAGCAGCCACCGGCAAGTCCTCCACCACAAAGGAGTAAGTCTCAGGAAGGTCGGGAAATGGAGAGGCGCAACGGTGGCCCCGGACAAAACCTCCACAGGGCAATGGCTCCCTGCCCACCACCAGCCCATTCCGGAGCCAGGACCAGGACCTCGGGCTCTTCCCCCCAAGCCCACGTCTTCTGCTGAGCACCAGGAACACGCTCCCTCACCATTGGAGTGAAATCCAAGATTTCCTCTCGGCCCCAACTTCATAGTTCTCTGAGCTTCTACATGTCACCTCAACTAGCAGGCCCAGGCCATCCCCCACAAACCGCCCCCTGTGGGACGTCATGGGTACTGCAGCCAGGGGTCTCCACCTGGGGCTCCGTATGGGCCAGGTGCTTCCCCCGCACCCAAAGCAGAGTCCAGGCTCAGCCTGTGCACCTGCCCCCAGAGGTCTCCTCTCATTCCTGCATTTCCATGGATGGTGCTGCCATGGCACAGCTTCCTGATTCCTTTGGACTCCTTCCTGTCTCTCTAGTGGTTGCTCACCCTCCCATTTCGTCTCTGTGGTGCCTCTCGCAGCTGCTCCCCCATCCCACCCCCGTCAGTTGCTGCCAGCACCATTAGGGCTCTAACTGGACCTCCTGACTTCAGGCTGGCCCTCCAGGCCATCCTGCATTTCAATTCTGTGAAAAAGGCAATTGCTGGTTAGAGTCCTCACAGTGATAATTCTGGGCTCCTGGAAGAAAGTTCTGTGGTTTTTAAGCAGTGGGAGGCTATTCAGGTTAGTCCGGCCATTCACAGGTTCCAGTCCAGGTTGGGGGTGGTGGTGGGGGGGGTGCGGGGCAGACCCTGCTGGGGCTGCAGAGACGGCCCCCCTGCTCCCCAGTTCAAGCAACCCCGGCTCTGTCCCGTGCCGCCGGACTGAAGAGTCGCGGCTCACACCAAACAGCTCCATGTTCCTGTGCGGAGGGTGGACAGAACGTCCCTGATGTCAGAACGGGGTCCTGGGCTCAAAGAGAGTGAGCAAGTCAGAGGCCCACCTGAGGAGAGAGCCCGTCCATGAGCAGCAGGAGCCCTGGCCCCCCTCATGCATCTGCCCGTCTCTCCTCCCAGGGGGAGCCCTCTCCCTGGCACTGATGCCTCCGGGGTGCGCGCACCAGTGTGGAGGCAGGGTCCGATCCACGGGAGCAGGGTGCTCCAGTGTCCATGATCGTGTTCAGTAGTGGGGGCAAAGTTATTTTTTCTTTGTTTCATTTACTACAAAGGAGCTGGCTTCCTTGACACCATTAAATGCCTTTTCACAATTTAGAGATTTTTCAGCATTTAAAAGCAACAGCAGTTTCCCCCAAAGGATAGGCTATTAGATTATTTCAAAAAGGACTGTAAAAGGTGAAGGGACTAATCAAAAAAGAGAATGCACAGACAACAGCGTGTTGATTACCGAAGGGAACGAGGGTGGGGCAGGAGGAAGAGGGTAAGGGGGGTAATGGTAGGGGTAATGGTGTGGGGGGTGTGAATTATTTCCTTTGACCCTCCCCCTCAGATAGTGGGTGGCGAGTTGACCACACACACCCTGTGCCAGCAACAAAAACACGGTGAATGAACAAACGGAATGCTCCTGCTCCTTGGTGGAGCAGCTAATGGGGGGTGGGGCAGGGGGGAGCGGGGACTGGGTGCTATGGGCTGCAGCGACTGGGTACGGGGACTGAGGACAGATCGAAGGGCCCAGGCCTGTGGCCCTGGGTGTGGCGGTCACAGCCAAGGACCAGGAACTGAAGCCTTGACCTCCGGGCCGGCCCCTTCCTTCCAGCGAGCAGTCCTGCCACCTTGCACCCCACTCCACGGTCAGCCACGCCTCTGTGTGTGCACCCCAAAAACAAAAATGGGCCTAGCTGATCTCTACGGTCCCCTTTCGTACTAAAATTGTATGGTTTTGATCCACAGGGCTGAGTCATGGTGAGTCGACAAGGACGTTAGATGATGTTCTGGGTAAGAGAGCGGGGAGTCTGCTCTGTTGTACAAATGTTTCCATCCAGTCATTGGAATGTGAAAACCGTTTTTGTTACTTAAAGACATGAAGCCCAGAGATTGGGAATGAATGCTAGGGGAGCTTCTGGGTGCCCAGGGTGCTCCGGGACCGGCTATCCCTGCCCTCACGCAGTCAGAGGGAGCGCGGGGCCTCCCCAAGCTTCGCCAGCTCCGCAGTCGGGGAGAGTGTGGGTATGGGAGCGCATGCAGCATTTCCAGTCGGCTCGCCACAGCTAATTCCTGCTTCCTTCCAGGGGTGGGGTTATCCCAGCCAACAGAAACAGGGTGCTTATAACGTCCTTGGCTTCTTCCTTCCTGAGGTTGTCAGCGGCGTCCAAATACCAACAGTCTGCAGGTGATTTCAGATACCCATCTTCCAGCTGCTTTAACACTGCAGTCAGTTCAGAGGTAAAGAGGAGGGATTCGAAGGTTGCTTCGCCGTCTCTCTGCTCGTAGCTAAGGACGATTTGCTCCGTCCTGTTTTAATGCATGCCCCTTAACCTAGGCAGGAACAGTGTCACAGCACCAGGGGACAGCTGGGAGTGCCCGCCAGCGGGATTGTGTCCTGACTGAGGGAGCACCCCCGCTTTATCCAACGCTGCCCACTCACACCCGGCTCCCCACGACTTTTCTGATCGCTCACCGATCCCGCCGGTTCGGCTTCACATGTTTGGTCCCTTTTCATTCAAAGATCGGCTCTCCCCATGTGACCTGTGTGGGACGCTGGACCCCTGGCTTTCTGTGGGCACCTGGCACTTGAGACATCCTGTGGGCAGAGGGGACAATGTCAGAGCTGTCCAGTCCCCTCTCCATGTCCTAAAAAACACCCGGTAACCCCTCTCAGCTTTCTCCCAAGACAACACGAGTACTTCTGTTTCCGTTTGTAGTGTTTGACAAGCAGTCGTCAGAGGCCTGTGCCGTTTCGGTAATCCCACAGAGTGTTCGAGTTCCAAGAAATTGTTCAAATAATCCGAACCCACACCTTCCTCTTGCAGCGAGGAAACCGGAGCTCCTGCAGGGCTCGGGAGCAGCCCGTGCCTTCCTCAGTGGCGAGCAGAGTCCCTGGCTCCGGTCGGAGGGGCAGAGCCACACGGTCCGAACATGAGCAGCCGGGTGCGACCTCGTCAGGGCTCAGCTGGGGCATCACCCTGGGGCATGGCTCTTCTGATACACAGAAGTGGGTTCAAAGGTTCAAATTCGAAGACACAGCAGGAATGTGCACGTTGTTAGCGTTCTCAGCAGCACTCGGGTCCCCCCAGCTCCAGTTCATCAGAAGGAGGAAAGAACTTGCACAAGTGAAACGTGTTATCAAAACACATCGTGACTCGGAGAGGAAAGAAAAGGAGTTAGTACCTCCCCACCCAGCACAGACGGGAGGGGACCAGTCAGGGGGTGGAACCCCACTCTGGAATTCTCGAACACCGGTCGCGGCTGCGGGGCGGGCGCTCCTCGTGGCCCACCCAGCTCACGTGGCACCTTTTTTCTAGAGAACCTTGGCTTCCATCCTGGAATCTCCCCAGGGTGGTGTGGTCCCCGAGCAGCAGCCTGTGTGCCACCGGGGAACTTTGTAGAAAAGTGTATTCTCAGGCCCCACCCAGACCTACTGGGTCAGAAGCTGTGGGGGTGGGGCCCAGGGTGCTGTCACCTAACCTGCTTGATGAGTGACAGGTGACAGTGACTGCCGGGGAACCGAAGTCTGAGGTCCCCGCTCCAACACAAACACCAGACCGGTCGGCAGGCTGTGCGGAACAGGCCACATGCCTCACTCCCAGGAAGCTGATAAAAAGTGAAGAGACCTCCTTCAAAAACTACTGGGTGTTAGGAGGGGCCGCTTCAACACATCAGATTTGGTGAGCAGCGCACACCAAGCTAAGTGAAATTTCACAATATACGAACACGTAGTTTAATGCAATTAGATAGTTTTGATCGTTTAAAAGAACAGTGTAGTTAAGCAGGTGTCCCTATCAGACTACATGCACAGTAGACACAGAGCTTTTACAGATGAAGTCCTCTAGTAACTAACTGAGATCTGAGCAGATTACTTTTCAAAGCCACGTCACTGAGCTTTGCAGGGGGGACCAGTGGTAAAGACAGAATGGACTTAAATTTAGGTAGCTAGAGTGTACCCTTACTCACAGTGGTGTGAGAGAATTTTTTTCTCTTTGCATAAACAGGCAGGTAGAACAGCCCTAACAATTCGCAGCCGTGCCCGGCCGTGCATTCCAGGTCCTCTCCTGACCACCAGTCTGGCTGAGGTGTCGCCGGCCATGAGGGTGTTTGGAGGGGGAGCAGAGACGGGTCCTGGGGTCTGAAACAGGAGCCAGGACGCCCTCCCGAGCGGCAGCCCTGCGAGCGATCAAGGTGAGGGGAAGCCTTACGTCTGGGGCGGGGCGCTAGCGTGCTCTGTGACAGTCCCCTCCCCTCCCACACCCAGGGTGGTTTGCATGCCTGAATGTGGTGAAGGGTGGGCCAGGCACTGAATGTTTGCTGGGGTTTGCTTGTTTTGTGTTGGAACTCTAAGAAATAAGGCCTACACCCCGCTGGGTTCAGATGAAGAAAGAATGTTGCTTTTTCTCGCATTAAGGGACTTCATGGTAACTACATTTTAAAAGATTTAAGGGATTCTAGTGGTACACGCCTGCTTTTATTTTCCAGGAGAAAAAAAAAGAAACGTGTTTGACATCTGAGTTTTGGGACAGGGCTAAGTATGCGGTGGCAGGAGGGGAAACCTCCGCCTCCTCCCAGTTCTCTGAACTGAGGTTTTGGGGTTCCAGGCGGCCCTCCCATTCTCCCGCCCCCTCGTCAGCCAGCCTCCCTGTTTCCACCGGTACCTGTCGCTGTCCACCCACCTCCACCCCGCATTTTCAAGACTGCCTTGGCGAGGGAGTTCCCCCAGTGAACTTGCTTCAAACCCCGCCCCCCAACTGCGTTTGTCTGGGGAATCTTCCTGGGGGCACGAGCCGCCCTCGGCACGGAGGTCAAAGTCATCCAATGCTTCCGTCTGCAAGCCATGGGCTGCCTTTCAGGCCCCACGTGTGGCAGCAGCACCAGGCTGTCAACACGACGTTACACTCCACAGCGCACACGGAGGCCCGCGCTCACAGAGGCCACCTCTCTGTCGGGGTCACGGCAGCCTCCCCATGGCCACACTGGCTCGCCTCACTCTCACTGGTGCACTTCCTCCCCCCTCCTCCACCCCTGCCACACCAGGCCCCAGAACCCCCGCTGTTCTGTTCTGCCCCAGGCACCGCCTGCCTTCCTCCCGCTGGTCCTCCTCTTGTCCCACCTTCCTCCTGCTGCCCCAGGCCCAGTCCCCAGGCCCCTTCCCCCCACCCCTCCCCCCACAGAGCTCTCACTGTCAGATCCAGCGAATAAGCACACAGCCCTCCCGCTAAATTTGAGCTGCTGATAAACAACTCGTCATTCGGTCGTGCAACCACGCCCCAAATACTGCACGGTGCCAAATATCTACTTGGCTGGCAGGTAAAGGGGGCGTGAATGCTGCTCATGCCGCACGTCACCGCTCATCCGAATTCACATTTAGTCAGGCGTTCTGGGTCACCTGCCAGCCCCACGCTGGTCTCCTCCAGTTCGGCCGGCTCCCCAGGCTGACTCCTCCCGAAACTTCTCTCTCCAGCCCAGATCTCCTTCCCTTGAACTTTGGAGCACTGCTGCCTACACCCCACTGGCCACATCGGGGGATGGCCAGTAGATCGCTCAGCCTTGGCATGTCGAATGCTGACCTTTACCCCCAGTACCGGCTCTGTTCCCAGGTGGCCCCTGTGCCCGGGGGGTCCCCAGCCCCAGTTCTCTCTAGGTCCCGGTGCGCACCTGCTGACGGGCTTTGCTTCTTCGTGCTGACTTGGAGGAGCAGGGTCCTCCGCCCCGCACCGATGGAACAAACGTCTCCTCGAGCTCTGCGGCCGCCTTCGGACTCTGACTCGCTCTCTCATATGACTCGCTCTCTTGTGATGAACGGGACTTCTTCACCCCAGGACAGCCCGTTTCTCAGGCGTCCCCCTCCCGGCCGAGGCTCTTGGAGCCCTGTTTAGGAAAACACTCTCTGTTCCAAAGTCTTGACTGCGGTTTTCTGTGTCATCTCCAACAGCGAAGGCCTTCTTGTTTTCTCGTTCGAGTTGAAACCCTCAGCACACCTAGGCCTGACTCCCGTGCGCGGGGTCAGGAAGGAGTCTGGTGTTACTTTGTGTGTGTGGCTCTCCACTGGACTCAGCACTGCTTTAGGGTCTTGGTGGGGGGGTGCTCCTGACTGTTTGTCTCCCGCTGCCCTATAGCTCCTCCGCCGTCCTAAACCGAGTGCTGGCCCGCATGCAGGTCTGTTTCCGCCCCTCCCATTCTGCTTCCTCCATCTGTCTTCTGTTTTCCATTCTCCGATGGCCTAGACCCACACGGCTCCACAAGACACGCACGCCCACAGCTCTGGGTCTGGAGGAGCAGGCCCAGCCTCCTCGGTCTGCTTGGCTCTGCGCTGCCCTTTCAGTGTGAGGATCGCCTTGAACGTCTGAATTTGCCGAAACTATAGACCAACTTAGGGGAAGTTCACATCTTCACATAAACACTTGAATTTGTGTCTACAGTCTATTCCTCCACTTACTGGTCTCCTGTGGTTTCCCTTAATGGAGGAGCTTTGTGGTTTCTGGTGTAAAGGGTTACACTTCTTTTATTCAAGTTCTTCTTAGGGAGCTGAGTTTTTATGCTATTTAACTATTTTACTCTTTAAAATTTCACTTTTTGAATTCATTCTTGGGCATGTTTTGAGAACCCAAACTCATGTTGTAAAATAACAGCATTTTATGGTGCTCCCGGTGGTGGGGGAGGAAGCGGGCAGAACGGGCTCCGAGAGCGTGCCTCCCCGCCGCGCCAGGTGTCCAGGCCAACTGCAAAGGCCATGCAGCCGGGTGCCTGCAGCGGCCAGAAGAACCATCTGGAGGTTTCTCTGCCCAACTGTTGGGCACAGCCGGCACTGACTCCCAGGCGGGGCTCCCCTGGGACTGGTCCCAGAGCCCTTCCTGAGACCACTCAGGGGCGTGGGCATCTCCCAGCTTAGTGGCTGGCCTCCGGGAAGGACACCGCTGACAGGGACCTGACAGGGACCTGGATGGAACCCCGCGTTTTCGGTGACCCAGGAGGAGCCTGCTCAGCCTTTTCTGGCAGAACGTTGGGACCTTGATCTGTCATTTACAGTCGAGTCCTAGGCCACCTGGATTCAAGGGAGGGGCAGGGGACCTCATTTCCGGGTGGGGAGTGGCAAGTCACACTGAAGAAGAGCTGGGGACAGCAGGGTGGCCACGGGCACCTTTGGAAACTACGGCCTGTCGAGTGCTCTGTGGGTCCCACTGACACTGGCCTTGAAAACTCACTTCTTAATTCTAATAGATTAGCTGTAGGTTCCTTTCGAATTTTATTTATCCAAGAATGGCTTTGTAAATAATGGGGGGCTTTTTCCTTCCTTTTCACTTTTTATTTCTTTTTCAGCAGTTGGTTTCCTCGTCATCTCATAAGAGACTCGATGTGCTCCCCCTCCACTCTCAGAATGCGGCTGTTCTGAAGATATTCTGTGGACACGCCCAGACAGTGCGAAGGTGGCACGGAGAGGAGGGAAGGGGTGGTAGGCAGCGGGGGGGGTGGGGAGCAGGAAGGATGCGTTTTCTTCCTAAATCAAATCTTTGAAGCCCTTTATTCCTCTTTTTCCTCCTCGAGGCCCAACTACAGGATGAGGCAAAGCAGAGGTACAATTGTTTGTGCAGAAAATAATACAGTGAATAACAACACAAGAATCAGCTCTGCGTTTTTCGTACTCACAACTGTGAGCCTGCTCTGGCCCCGCCCTGTGTATAATTGCTTTGACAATATTCACTTCACAATTTAGCGGAACTGCGAGGCTGTGAATGAAAGCAGATCTGGCTGCCTGCCGCCACGAAAGCCAGCGCTCCGGAGGAGGCACTGATGGAAAGGAAAGGGGTTTATTTTCAGGTACCGGCCACCTGGAAGGTGGGGGACACATGTCTCCAAGCCCATGCCCCCCCCCCCTCAGCAGAGGCAGAGGTTTGTATGAGGAGGGAGAGGGGAACAGAGCAGAGAGATCAGGGGAGGGGGTCGGAAAGCTCTCTGCACGCCGAGGAGCACAGCCCATTCTGGTAAGGCAGGTGGCGGTCCGCTGTGCCTCATCCCAGCTTCACGCCACCCTGGCTCCATGGCTGAAGGGCCCCAAATCTCCCGGAGCTGCGATCGATGCCTGAAGGTCGGAGTCTGTATCTTTTGAAGGCAGTTCCATAGGACTGTTACACAGACGTGCTGGGTATCTGCAAGCTGCATGTTAGTCAGAGTCTGCACTCACAAGGACAGAGTGGAAGGAATGGTGGGGGGCAGGTTTCGATTTCCCACTGCCACAGTTACTTCCCTTGGTTACAATTGGTAAGATATCCGCTTACCAAGGGGGGTGCTCTTAGAAACAAATAACCCAGCTCCTCCTCCTGCTTTCAGCCAAGCACTGACTGAGAACGCCTGTGGGAACCACCCCCCCCCTTGTTGTCCGGCTCCACGCAGTGGTGTCGCCAGAACAGCCAGCTCCTGCTCCCTGGCCACGTGAAACCTGGAGGTGGATCCGGAGGAAACGTGACTGAACACTGGTTGGAGGGAGACAGGCTAGGACTAATGCGCAGGCAGTGCCTTTCTTGTGGGGGGGGGGGTGAGGGGGGCCTGCGCAGGCGTGGGAGCGAGCACCAGCCCTCGCCCTCCCGTCCCTGTCGGGCTCTGGGGCTGCCAAGTGTGGGCGTCACTCAATCCGTCCCAAGGACTCGTGTGCTCCTGTCTGCCAGAGCTCATGCGGCCGAGGCCGATGCCCAGGTGCAGACAGTGGGGGACACAATGAGTGACAGAGCCAAGGCAACACGCTCCCCATTCCACAGAACGAACTTGGGAGCAGGGTTTGGAGAACGCCAAGCAAGGCACAGCTCGATAGCCGAGCTGCTAGAGAAAAGTTCCCGAAGGGCCCCCATCCGTGGAGAGGCCGGGAAGAACCTATTGGGTGGGAGCATGGCCACGGCTACCAAGAAGAGAGACAGCGGTGACCAGCTCAGGGGCCAGGTGTAGCCAGTTTCTGTGCCGCTGCAGGTGATGGCCTGCCACAGTGCCGTGGGGGTTGTGGGGTCACAGGTGCCTCGAGGGCCAATGCTGTTAAGCTGGATGCAAGGTGATGCCAGGAAGAGCCCCACAGACACACGGGGTCAGCACCATACCCCCACCTCTGCACTTTGGGGTGTGTTGCCTCCTGTCTGCTCGGTGTGTCTCTAGTCACCTGCTAGGGGCCTGTGTCCTCTGACAAAGGTCCCTGCTCAGCCAGCTCCTCCAGGCCTGCCTCTGGTTACTGGCAACGTCCATTGCCCTGGGCCACCCAGGTCCTTCGGGGGATGTCTGGCTGGCACACCGGTGTTCTGCAGCTGTAAGTAGAGCTGTAACGTGCCCCCAACAGGGGTGTCCTATGTGTGGGACTTGGGTGGAGCCGGGCAGGGGATGCTTCCGTCTTCCTCACTGCCTTCTCTGTCCCACACCCCCGGGTCTGCAGGAGGGGCAGGAGACGGTGTGCACTCCCTCTGGGGGCAGGCCACCCCCACCTGCAGCAGCACTGGCGTCCTTGCCCAGGGTCCTGACCCATATCAGTTTTTCTCCAAGAATCTGAACTCTACGTCGGCACACTACTCAAAATGTTAAAAAAACAGAAACAAAAAACAGAGCCACTTGAAAATGGAGTCAGAGCTGCCACCCCAGAAGAACCGCCTTGCACGTCCTACCCTCAGTCCTTTGGAATGTTTAAAGGGCAAAATAACCTCTGGGCAGGCCTAAAGCAACATTGTGTCCCCAAAAACTGTTGCAAAGATAACAAGCAAGTCGATATTATGACTACCAGACTGAAAATTAGAAACATTGTTCAGAGTCGGTGTCACTGTGTTATGTTATCTGCAGCAAGAGGAACGCCTCTTTCTGTGAAGAGACTTGTCCCCCTCCCTCTCTCCCAAGCACCCCTGCCTTTGTCTCTAACCCCAACGCTGTTTGGGCTTCAGCCTGAATCAGAGCCTCTCACTGGCCTTTTCTTTTTAGGTGAACAAAAACAATGGAAGACATTTAGCCCTGGCTGGTGTGGCTCAGTGGACTGATATCCAGCCTGGTCACCGGTTCGATTCCCAATCAGGACACATGCCTGGGTTGGGGGCCAGGTCCTCAGTAGGGGGCGTGTGAGTGGCAACCACACGTTGATGTTTCTCTCCTTCTCTTTCTCCCTCTCCCCTCTCTAAAATGGCATGAGAGGGTTGAGAAGAAAATTAATAGTATGCAAAAGATACAGAAAAAATCCAGGGGAAATGCTGAAGTCATCATTCATCAAAACAGGAAACCAGAAATTCGTGGGAAAGGACGCCAGGGTGCTGGCAGAGCTGGAGCCAAAAAGCTGGTTTTTGGTCACGTTGCATCTGAGATGCCTTTCTCCTCTCTCCACGAAGACATTCACCAGGTCGCTGGGTAAGTGGGGGTGATGTCTAGGGCAGGGACACCAACCAGAAATGTAGGTCTGAAAGTCACCTGTATGGGAGCCGCTGGGACCAGGAGGGTGGGGGGTGAATGGTCATTGTTTGAGGTCCTACTCTATTTCCGGTGCTTCACATGTCCTGCCTCATTTAAACGTCTCAACCGCCTCCTGAGTTTTATGTCAGAAGGAGCTGAGGTCCAGAAACTTACAGACAAATCAGGACTCCGCCACGCCTTCCACATCCATCATGAAGCTAAGTTTTGTTGAACTGGACTGGGTTTTGGCTAGAAACCCTGATGAAAGGAGGGATCATGGAGAAAAGACACCATATGCTTCTCGCCGACTTTGGTCTCACAGTCGCCAGATTCCAAGATTAATTTTCTTCGGGTGAAACCGACTATGTGTAAACTCAAATGCACAAGTATAGATGAACTTTTAATATCGACACTTAGAAAGACGAGCAGGAGTTTAAGTAGAAACTTCCTTTTCAACATTTTAATGCCGATCGACTTTTCTCTCAGACCAGTCCTCTGTCGGCAAGCCCGGAGAACGCAGTGGGAAGGATCGTGAAGCAGGAATCTTAAACACGGAGCCTCTGTTTCAGCTCCGTCCTCTTCGCTGTGGGACGGGGGCAAGCAGACGCAGGCTTCCAGCTCCGAAACGCCCCCTGGAAAGCGAGAGGCAGGGACTAAATGAGTCCTTCCCAGACTCACCTGTGCGGAGAGACCCCCAGGGAGGGTTGTGAGCATGCGGGTTCTGAGTCACTAGGTGCACACATACTTCCTTCGCCTGCCCGCTAAGGCACCACTGGCGGTACGTCAACAATGGATAACAAATCTTTATTTTTAAAAACACAGTCTTCTACAAAAGTAATTCATGTTTTTCAATTTTTTTTAAAGTCACACAGTAATATATATAAAATGCAGGGGTCGAAAATCACCCAGATTAAATGCCCCTCAGGATGGTGCACTTTTACTTACTTATGAGAATACGAATGCTGAGTGTCAGTATTCTTCTACATGACCTGTTCACTCTCTTTTTAAAAAATTTATTTGCTTATTTATTTTCAGAGAGACAAGAAATGGGGGAGAAAGAGAGGGAAGGAGACATTGATGTGTTAGAGAAACACTGATGGGCTGCCTCTCCCAGTGCCCAAGCTGGGGGCAGGGGGCCTGGCCCACAACCTAGGCATGCACCCCGATGGGGAATCAGACTGGTGACCTTCTGGTCCATAGGTCGGTGCTCAGTCCACCGAGCCACACCAGCCAGGGCATGCTACCTTATTTCTTAAGATCGGAGGGTGAAGCTGGCAACTTTCTGAGTTGCTGTCCACCGGTCGGGCATTAATTGATTTGAATTTCGTTCTTCCTCTTGCGGTAGACTTGCCCCTGTGTTGAATCACGTCCAGTCACTCAGTGCCTGTGTGTGGGAGGAGGTGGTGAAGGACTTCCCAGGGTCACCCCTGCCAGGCTGAAGGGACCTTGACGATTATCCAGAAGAGAAAGGAGGTGAGTGAATACTGAGAACAGTGTTTTTAGGAGGTGTAGGACAAAACCGAGATGCACGGAAAGCCGGTCCAGAGACGGTTTCGCCTACACGCTCAGGTTCTGGGCACGGCCGTCAGTGACTGAGGAGGACACCTGGCCCAGCCCGCCACTCTGCCCTCGCCGGGGACGGCAGAGCTGCTGGGGTGAGCTTCAGAAGACTGCAGCGTGAACACTGTGTCCACGGGAGCTTGCGGTCGTTCAAACACACACATGGCACATTTTAAAGGCTCCATGAGAGTTGGTTGAAATACACAACAATTAGATGTAACATTATTACAGAGCCCGAATATCCAACTGACTCCATCGCCTACACTTTGCCCTTTGTCTCCCTGAAGCAGACTCAGTTCCCACTGTGTCGGACTCACTACCACCAGCAAGCGAGGCGTCGGCCACTGCAGAGCGCCCTCTCTACGCTGTTCCAGTTTTTTTAATGTCTGACACATGGACGGCCAAAGAATGCATCTCCACCTTTCTCCTTGTTTTTTGAGGCTGCATCTCTTTTCTTGCTGGTTAATCGGCTTTTCGTGTATCCTTTTTTCAGTTAGCGCGTGCCTCTAGTCTCCTTGTGAATCCCTCCAATTAGCCACGCCCCTTCCTTGCAGTCTCCGCCCTGAAGGCACGGCTCACTCTCAGCGCCCCCTACAGTCTGCTGTGAGATAAGAAGCCTGTGTGGACAGATGCCCCACCCCCCCTGCCCATTCTTCGGGCCACCTCTGAACTTTGCACAGACTACAGCGACTGCCTCCTTTAGGGCATACCTCTATTATTTACCTGCCTCTTTCCCAAGACTTCAAGCACGCTGGGGCCGTGTTTCTATCAGATTCATGTTTCTCTGTCTTCTGCAACTGGCACAGATTCTCAAACAGTTGTTGAACTGAACTATTAGATTGTGATGCTGAAATTTCCACAATTCCTTGCGTAAATAGAAATAGCTGACAAAGGATATCTAAACTGAAGGTAGATACTAAATGCTGCTCCAAACAAAATGCATACAGTGTAGTCCATGAATGTTGTACTTCCACTTTAAATTTTTAGAAGGAGTCACTCTTTCTCCCAGACACATCAGCTCCATCCTGGGATAGAGGAGACTGTGAGCCACATCATCTGAACAGGCCACGTGCCACTGTAGCAATGACAGGCATACTGATATTTACAATCAGATGGAATGAAGACCCTCAGTACTGAGTTCTGAGTAAGACTTGCAGGTGTCAACAACTTTAATTTCATATTGTTTCTACTGAAATCATTGACTGTGGTTGCAATAAATATACCACAAATGTACACAATTCATAGATTTTGAAACAAATTTCCATTCAACATTCAAATACGAAAAACGATCGGTCTAACTCTATTGAGTGGTAATTGAAAAACCTGTGCAAGTTTCCACAATGCTAGGAACACGTGGATTTTAAGACAGAATTTGAAAACTGTGAGGGGACTCAAAACTGCACTGGATGCAAGAAACCCCTTTGCTCTGGGATCACCTTTGACGAGCATCTCTGTATTGTCATTTCTGTGTGCTCCCGTGGATGTTAAAGTAACACGTGGCCACCACTGGGTTTCCTGTGTGGGTCCCTTCTTCTGCCCCAGAAACCCTCGGTCCTCGTCCCTGGCCCCACTCCGGGGGCTCTGAATGCCTCTCCTCCCGGCATAACCAAAGCCACGCTCTCCATCCTCTCTGTTCTCGGGGCCCGCGGTTGGTTGGTCGGGTTGCTTCCATTTTGTTTTTAACACTTTCGGAGCTGTGAATAATTCTGCCATGTGCTCTCATTGTCTTTGAACACTTAATTTTCTCCTGTAAATTGTGAACACCTGAAGAACACAGGTGAACAGAGAAGACACATGCAAACACTCAAATATTATTTGTGACTCTGGTTCTAATAGTGATCAATTTTGATGGGCATACGTCTTGGCTACAAAACCAGTCAAAGGATGTAAAGTGCAGCGTGAAGAATGTAATCAATACTGTTGTAATAACTGTGTATGGCGCCAGACTCGTGCTTAGCCTTTTTGGGGTGATCACTTTGTAAGTGATATAAATGTCTAAACACTATATGGTACACCTGGAACTAATGTATTTTATGTGAACTGTAATTGAAAACTTAAAAAATATTTTAAAAATACATCTTGACTCTTTGGAGAGTGAAATGATCTTTTTTCAAGGAATGTGAGAGACCTGGCCCTCTCGGAGTTTTAAAGTTGTGAAGACACTGTTTTGTTATACAGCCCTGCCCGGACTCCCTGGCACGCGCTGCGTGTGAGTGACACGTGCCTGTGCACGCGCGTGTGCGCGGGAACCGACCTGGCAGCCACTTCGCGGGGAGAAAGTGCATCCACCGCCAGGCCGCTGGTCCCCAGTTCCCAGCATCTCAGACCTCCCGAGTTTTCGGGAGTACGTTGCTGGAGGCGCCTAGCGGCTGTTCACAGTGGAATGCAACCTCCTTCCAGCGCAGCGCACGAGAGGTGAGGGGTAGGGGGCACTTTAAAGTTGAGGGTATTTCACACGACAAATCAACCGCGTCCCCGCTGCACGAACGGGAGGCAGCTCGCGAGCGCGGGCAGGCTGGCGCGTGCGGGTGCCGAGCTCGGAGGAGCCCTTTGGGCCCGGGATGCAACAGGATTTGGGAGACGCCGCCGGAACGGAGAGGCCACGGAGCGGGCTATGTCTCGGATTCCGTGGGTTCTCCAGCCCCGATTGCGGGCCGGAGCCCGGGCGCGCTCCTCGGTGGGGCCGGGGGTGACTCACGCCTCTTCCCTCCCCGAAACGGCGCGATCGCCGCTTTAAAAGGAAGTGACATGGGGTGGGGAGAGACGTCAGCCGAGGACCACTTTTTTCCCCCGCACAGGGCCCACCCCTGGGTGGAGTCTCGCCTTTTCTTTCCAGCGCTGGCGGACTCACCGCTCCCACAAACTAGTGGCAGTCCCTGCCGCCCAGCCGCCTCGCGCTCAGTCTCCGGTCTCACCCCAGCCCATGTGTCCGGGCTGCCGGGACCGAGGTACGTGCGGCTCGCGGGCTCCCTCACGGCGACCTCCCCTCGGGGCGTGGCGGGCCGCCGTCCACGTCCCTCTCTCGGTCCCTCGCCCCGGGGCTGGATTTCCTGAAACCCTCTGGAAGGGGTAGGTACCGACCCAGCCGGAGTGCCGGCGGCGGCGAAGGGCGCCAGGCAGGCGACCGCGGGAGCGCAGCGGGCGGCCGGGGAGACAGAGGGGCTCGCTGCCCGCCGGAGGACCCTTCCTTTGTACTCAGCTGGGTGATCCCGCCTTCGCCCCGGCGACCGCCGCCCGCGCCTCCGCTCCGTGCGCCCCCGCCCCGTCGACCCCTCGGCCTCCAGCATTTTCTTCTGCAATAGGTGCGGCTGGGAGAAGGTGCCCGTTACCTGTGTGTCTCTTTTGTGTCATGCAACACGTTCTTCCCTCGCTGGCGTTTCTATGGCAACCACAAAAAATACTACACGAAACGCAGCCCAGGCCTAAATCGATGGATGTGTGATGCGCCGGTGGTTCGGGCCGCGGCTGGCGGCCGGCCAACGTGGCTCTGGGCTACCCCTCCTCACTCTCGTTTTGGTTTTTCCCTATCACAGCCGGGCTGGGGGAGGGGAGTCGTTAGGGAAACAGGCATCCGTAATGCCTCTTTATTTGCTTAATTTTCGGCCTATGAATTTCTGCATCATATCGAGGAATTAGACAAGGAGCGGTTTGATGTTTGTGTACGTCTCCAGTTTCTGGTCTTTTTTGAGAAACCGTAAACAGGTCTCCAGACATGATGTTTATGCTGTGGTCAGACCAAGGGGTGGGGGTGGGGGCGGGGAGAAGCGCTCACTTCTGCACAGGAGGCCAGACCCGGGGAAAAAGTTTCAGGAGGGTTTTGAGGCGGAACCCTCAGAGAGGAGGTCCGTGTGCCTGCTCAGGTTCGCCCCCGAGTCCAAAGGTCGGAAGGCCGGGGTCTGGGAGCCCGGCACACTTACCTAGCACTACATCTTAAGTTCAACAAACTGGAGTGAGAAATGGTACCGGCCAGCAGGATGCTGAGTTTTCATGCCTTGCGTGGATCTCACCACCGCACCCCCGCCCCCCGAAATCCACTCCTCACTGGTCGGTGCACGGACCTTTCAGAACTGGGAAAGGGTTAACCCGTCTGTGACGGTTAGTCCAGCACCCTCAGTCGGAAAAAAAAAAGAATCATGAGATGAGGGACCCAGTGAGTGTGTGTAGGTGTGTGTATGCATGGGTATGTGTGTACAGGTGTGTAGGTGTGTGGGTGTGTGTGACAGTGTGTGCAGGGGGCGTGTGTGTGTTTAAGCGTGGGGGACAACGGGGGTCCATCAAGAGTCCTGAGTCAAAACGACAGAATCTCGTTAATGCCCTCCATGGGGAGAAAAGGAGGGGTGTGCAGAACACACAGGAAACGTGACAGGAGAGCGTCGCCCGTCTGGTAAAAAGCAGAGTTAACTGCGATTGGAATCGAAGGACACACACGTCGGTAAGGCGTGTGGCTCAGGGGCCTCTTAACAGGTTGGGGGGGTGGAGCCGGCATTTTCGTTCCTACAGCCCAGGAAGTGTCCCCTGAAAACCCGATGTCCATCATCAAACATTTCCGAATTACCAACTTAGCCTTTATTAGATCTATCGGCACCGATGTCATGCTTGATTTTTAAAATTATCTGTAATTCTGGGTAAAGATGGATGGTCGCTTGGCGCTCCCAGTGCCTTCACGTTGCTGAAGCCAAAGGCGTTGCCCAGCGACCTCCGAGTGACCGCTGGGCCCGAAGCAGGAAGCAGGAGTGGTTTTCAGGAGGTTCTGCTCGCCAAGATCCTTATCTAACCCTGTTATTATGTGTGACCTTTCAAACTCGTTCGAGTGCGAGAGGCCTTGAGTGTGTCCGATGCAGAAGTCATCTGAGCGTGGGGCCTGACTAGCACGGCCCAGAGCTGTGACCAGAGAAGTGAGTGGGGCTGGAAAAGGGCAACTAGTTGAGGGCATAAAGCACAGACAAGCCTCGGAAAAGGGCACGGCTCATTCTGAAGAGCGCGTGAACAGCTGGACGGTGGGTTTTCGGTGTTTGTGAAGAGTCTGCGGGAAGTGACGCTGCAGCTTCTGGTCCTTGGGGGCGTGGGTCTGCTGCAGGGCCCTGTGGAGCCGGTGCACAGAGTGTGAGTCCGAGGCTGCGGTGCACGCACAGGGGTTTCCAGACCTAGTGCTGCGCGACAGAAAGCCTCATGGGGTAGAGCTCCAGGAGAAGTAGCAAGAATCATCTGTAAGCACGGCCAAAAGTAAAAATAAAACAACTGTCCTATCATCGGACCCTGAGTAGAAGTAAAACCATAATTAGCAGCCTTGGCCTGGGGAAGGTCGACGGAACTACAGATGCGAAGCCAAGGTCAGGGTCCCAGGAAAGGCCAGATAGCGGCCACACCAAGGGAACCCCTGCTGCAGGTGGCTGGGGCCAGTCACCCTCGTGCTGGGATCCCTCTGCCTGCAAGGCTCTGACGTGGGTGCGGGGAACTTCGTGAAGAAGTTACTGAGCAGAAGTTGTCGTCTGAGATCTCAGGGTTAAATCCCCCAGGCAGGGCTGGCAGCCCGTGCAGATGAGCACAGGGACGGGGAGGAGCAGGCATGGCAAGAGGGTGATGAGAAGAAAGCAGGGTGCAGCTGGGCCGAGAACGTGTTGAGGATGACAATGTTGGAGGCTGGAAGGAGAGGGACCGGGTGAGGGGAAACAGGCACAGGTGTCCCAGACGGCAGCGGTGGGTGCTGAGACACGGGTTCTGGTCGGAGGTTCTTGTCCCAAGCAGGGAGGCATCCCAGTGTGGTGTGGAAACAGGGCAGGTACACACTGGGTGCTGGTGGAAAGAACCAGTAGACATAGGTCAGGGACAGGATTTTGTCTTAACCAGAACAAGCAAGATGGGCAGAAGAAAGGCAGTGTGAGCAGGAGGCAGAATCCTTCCTAAGCCAGTATGCTTGAGTGGAAGCTCAAGGATAAAGGCTGTACCTAAATCAGACTTGAAACAAGTAAGAGATTTGAGGGCGGGAACCCCACATGCACCCACAACAGCATTGTGATCAGACCTCCGCTGCCCTCCCATTAAACTGTGGGGCGCTCAGGTGAGCATTTGGCAAACTTCCTGCGTGTTTCGCAACCCGCTGTATACCGAAAAGAAGGTCTGTGGCTATGGGACGATGCTGTCTTCAGGGCTCCGAGTGGTTCTTGACACCTGAGTGTTCGGAGAACCATATTCAGCCACGCCCCACTCAGTCAGTACTGCCATCACCCAGAGCCCGGACTGCGCTGACTCTGTAACCCACACCTGAGAGCAGCTGGGGAGGGAGCCTTGGAACCCTGCAGCGGGGCTAGGGGTTGCGGGGGGTCGCCACTAAGCCATGGGCAGAGGGAGTCTCAATCAGCGATTGTCGAACCATGTTTATGGGGCACTTGTGACTCCTAAGGGCTGTGGGCACCCTTCGAGCTGAAGCAGCTCCAGTAGGAAGGCTGCTGTTTTCAGCGGTCTGCAGGATTTTAAGGGAGATACTGTGACGGCCTGACCTCCCTTTTCTTTTCATGGCTGACCGAGTAAGGGGAACTGCCGTAACACAAGAACAACCTTTGGTGAGCGTTATCCAAGACCGTGGAACAATCTATCTTTACCTGCCTTCCTGTTTTTCAGGACGCACTCTTGCTCCGCAAAGATTTTCTCCCTGTTTCCATTTGGTTTTGTTGCCCTCTCCTGGGTTGCTCTACTTCCTTTGACCCTTGGCCCTTCCCCTCGGCACCATTCATTCACTCATTCATTCATTCACTCATTCACAGTCATCATCTGTTCGCCCACATTTATTCCTTCCCTCAACAAAAGGTACTGAGTATCCTGTGTCGGGCGCTGCATATTATAGATATAGACATGGGTAGGAAAGAAACTATTTCTTCCCTAAAGGACCCCAGGAGCTGGCGGTAGGACAGGTGAAGAAACAGCCCCTTAAACCAGGGGATGTTGTTTCTGACGGAGGCATTTCTTTGCCCAGTGGCACGATCCATCCGTTATTATTGAACAATCTGGTACAGAGATTGTGCTGGGCAGGGAGGGAAAGAGTGGTCAGCAGTGGACCGTTGTCCATCTCTGAACTGTCTTCTATCTTCCAAACTGGCCGAGCTTAGGGCCGGTGCCAGTGAACATTTGCTGATGAACTAAGGGAAGGGGGGATTTCTGGTCCCGGAGACATGGAGGACTAGAGTCCAGGAGGCTCGCATGTTCTGCTCCTGGGAAGTGCCAGCTGAGCGAGACGGCCCCTCCTGGCTGTCCGGGGACCGCAGTTCCCTCCAGAGGAACGCAGAGCACCACCCCTGGAAAGGGGACCTCCCTCCCGCATCAGAACAGCATGCCCACTGGCTTCCCAGGTAGCCTCTCGTCGTTTAGAGCTAGATTGCCCACAGCACGTCCAGGTCCATGCCTCAGTCCAACAAAGCCCAGGAGCTTTCGACACTTGAATCTGATGACCCAACATAAAGCACGTTAAAACCTTCGCAAAGCTTCTCTGGGTAGGACTGTCTTGCCCCACTTCTGCCTTCGGGATGGAAATTATGTGGGCAACGCAACCCAGCTCATCTGGCATGCCACCCCCCTCGGCCAGCCTGGTGACCGAGAAGAAGTCTGGCAAGTTCCCCTTCCTCTTCGTGACTGTGATCCCAGCTGAGACCGGCTCCTCCCTGAGGCACGGAGCCGTTCCAGATGACTCTGGGTGACACAGATCTCTCCCCTCTGTGCCTCACTCCTACCGAATAACTGTGTCATGGTCTCTTCTGCACGGGATCCTGGAAGAGTCACTTTTTGAGCTTCATGGTAGCTTGGAGCTGGACATTAAAGTTCCTGCAGGGGGTTATTCCGCCTGTCTGCTCAATGGCAGGTAACCTGCGAAAGCCATCAGAGGCCCTGAGGTGACCGGCCAGCCTGGAGGGTACTCGAGAATGAGGACCACTCACCTTCAGGGAGGACCTCCTGCAGGCCGGTCTGTCTGTCACACAGGCTTCTCGTCAACTCCCTTCACCCGCAGGGCACCCCGAGCAGGTAAAAACAATGGCCCCTTGCCATTTGTGGACAAAGAAAGGGAAGATTAGAGAAAGTTACTCACTTAGCATCACACTAGGTCGCAGCTGAGATTTGAACTCAGACCTTCGTCTTCCAGAGCCCTGCTCTGAACCACTGCGCCCTCCCATCTGGAGGGCGGCGTTTCACCCTTCCATCCCCAGGGCCAGCACAGGCCTGCACAAAGCAGGCTGGCAGCAGCTACTCTGGAATCATGAACACCTACCAAGCACGCTGCTCCTCCCCTTGCTGCCCCTCCTCCAGTTCTAACAGCGGCAATGTTGCTGGGAGACAGCGTGGTGTTGCGGATGGTGCAGGAGGGCTGGGGGCAGTGCCCTCGTGGGGGCTCTCAGGACCTCCGCCGTTCTGCTGCGGTTGAGCCTGCTGGCGGTGTGGTGGCGAAGCGAGAGGGCCCTGGGGCGACACACGGGAGGGGCGGGCTGGCAGCAGCCTCTCGAATTCAACGTGAGCTGTCCTCGCACCGGTGGCGTTTAACCACCGACCGGACCGTGCTGGGAAGTCCTCCTAAGGGCACCTCGGAGCGGCTCCTGGCGGTCCCCAAGGCTGTAGGTCGAGTCAGACACTTTCTGTGCTGCTGTTGATTGTCAATGCACCCGTGACGGAGTTTAACGGCAGAGTACGATCTGAAACGACTCGGCCAGCGCTCACCTTAGACCGGCTCTGAAATGAGACTGGAGAGAGGATGGACCCAGGCGGGACATGCAGCCCCTTCCCACCCCTCAGCTCCCACTGTGCTGTGGCTTCTCTGTGGGCAGAAGCAAAGCAAGCAGATGAGAGGGTAGAGAGTCTGCCGGACCAGCTGCCGCCCTCGGCCACGGGCCACCAGTGCGCTCACCCACACCCGCCAGCCAGCTGTGAGCGACCCTGGCTCGGTCCTCCTCTTCCCTCTCTCCTGCTCCAGAGGAGGGGGCCGACAGGACAGGTGGCGAGGGGTTTCTTTCTGTAGATGCATGTAGCCCCCCTAGCCTGGCCCGATGCGGGGCCCCTGCTGTCCTGACAGTCTCCCTGCACCCCACTCATCCTGCATAGAACAGCCACTCTTTCTGGAGGCTCTCCCGTCGTCTGGCGGTCTCTTCATAGTCGGCCCCAGGGCCTGCCTTGGGGGCTTCGGGCAGCAGGCCTGTCTCATCAGGCAGTTTCCAGCCTGGAGCCCCTGGCACTCAATGGGTGTTATAGTCTAGAAAAGGGGGGGGGGGCACAAGCTGTCACAGTCAGATTTGCCCAAACCGATGGCCCCAGCCAGGTCCTCCTGGGCCAACCTTCTCTTAGGGCAAATTCTCAATCTGGGCGCTGTTGATGTGTTGGGTCACACGGTTCTTGATTGGTGGCACTGTCCTGGCACTGTAGGACATCTGGCAGTTTCCAAGGCCTCTGCTCTCCAGGTGTGACAGCCAGAAATGCCACAGACATTGACATACGTCCCCTGGAGGGGCGAAACCCCCAGCTGTTGAGGGCCACTGCCTCAAGGGATCCCACCTGACCCCAGAAACCTGCCCAGACACCTGGTTAGTTCCCTCTCTGGTCCAAGCACACCCATCTCTCGGTACTAACTTGCACGCACCGGATTTACAAGGACAAGTCCAAACCAAAGCTGCAATTCATTTATTTAAATTAATAAAGAGATAGGAATTGAGAAATAATTAAGATGAGCAGAGAGCAGATGTGAAACCAGAGGAATTCAAAGACTTGGTGCCGAACCTGCTGGCAGAACCTGCTTTGAGTGTCTGCACACGGCCCAGGGTGTGGGGAGCTGGGGTGGTGCTGGGGGGGGGGCGGTGTCTGACCATACCCAGCCCACCCTCCAGGACTCGGTTTACCAAGACCCTTCCCTCCTAGGCCCTGGGGACCAGCCCCTCCCTCCGGTGGAAGGGATTCACAAACCTGAAGGAAGCCTGGTGAGAGCGCCCCCCACCCCACCCCACTGTGTCCCCAACTCTGCCTGCCTAGGCTGGGCTTGCTTGTTGCCTCCGGGTTTCCCAGGCCTTCTCCGAGAGCCCTCGCTCCATGCGCAGGTCTGACTGGTTATGTGGTTGCCTGTTAGCACCCACTCTCCCTTTCTGTCTCCAGAGCTGCTTCTCCCCCATCCCAGAGGGCCCTTTCTGGGTGCCCCCCGGGACCAGCTGACAGGCAGCAGCTGGGGCGAGGCCCAGCTCCCAGCCCGGGCCCTCCAGGCATCTGCCTGGCTTCTCCCTCCCAGGATCAGTGGGGTGGGTCTGTTATTTCCACTCCAGAATCCCCTTACAACTTGTCTTCCTAAACCCTGAACCAGCTGCTGTCAGCTGTGTACCGGGGTTTGGAGGTGAGCCAGGCAGTTCTGGGGGCAAGACAGATCTGCAGGGGCACGTGAGCAGACTTTGGGGAAGGGGAGCACACAGAGGGGCACTGCATGCCACCCTGGCCAGCCTGGGGTTTCAGAAAGGCTTTCCAGAGAAGGGCGGCCCTGGGTGAGGTCCTGGGAGCCTGGGAGCTCGGGTCACTGCAGGGCGGAGCAGGGGCCGGGTGCTGAGAGCTGAGAGAGTGTGGCCAGGTGGGGAAGGGGCTGGGCAGCGGGGTGGGTGAGCCTGCTCCTGGGACTACAAGAAGTACTGGTGTGGGAGGCAGGCCTATCCCAGTCAGCCTGGTGCCAGTGTGGGGTGTGACTGGGGCCCTGGGCCGGCCTGGGGGGTGGGAAAGGGGAGGGTGCGGAAGAGGGTTCTGTCCGGGGAATTCTGAGCATCGCTGAGGTAGAACCACAGAACTGGGCCTCTTCGACCCTCTGGGACACTAAAGACAGAGAAAACGTTCCTTTTCTATAACATTCTCCCCGGAGGCTCACTCACAGTGTGCTTTGTAGTGCAGTCCTCGATGTGTTCTAATGCCAATCAGGGCTTCGTACTCACCACTGAATATGCTCGGCCTGGTCTGTCTCATCCGGTCTCGGCTCCAGCCCAGTCGGTCATAAATTACCTTCTCTCTGACCTGAGACTGCGGCACAGCCTGGTTACCTACCTTTCCCAAGGTCGCATAGCCAGGAGTGCCTGTGAATGCCAGCTTGGGACCCAGGCTGTGACTTCGCCATGTGCAGCACGTCGAAAGCATTGCGTGTTCTGGTGTGGTGCGTTCTTGCCCAGTTTTCCTGGGTATTCTTCTAGGGCGAAAGGACTTTGCGTAGCTTCCACATGCGCAGAAATTCTGCATCTTCACCCCCAATCACCTGCAAGTTCTGGAGGTCCCCTATGACCAGACGATGTGATGAAAATGTCGTGATGTCGCTGAAATCCTCCTTTGGCCTCCGTTTCTCGAGGAATGATAGGGTGAGAGTTTAAGTGGGGGAAACGGAGAGAGGACCACAGAGAGATTTCAAACGGGCCTGCTTATTTTCATTATTCATACTGGTTTCAATTTTAGCCGAATGGGGACATCTCCCCACGTTCCCACTCCTTTCCGTCTCCTCACACAGCGGCCGCATGGCGGTCTGTCTTTGAGACAGTCTGTTAAGACAGTCTGGCCTTAAACAGCTCTGCTCCGGCTTCCCGCGCTCCCCAGGGGGACGTGCCTTTCTGGAAATGTGCTTCGTGTGCAAGGCTGGATCTGGCTGTGTCCTGTGGGTGCTGGGCCTTCACCGGCTGTCTCCTCAGAGCAGTCACACCCCGGGACACCACCCTGCCTGCCTCTCCAGGCCGGGACGGGATTAGCAGCCTGGCAGCTCTGCTGTGTGTCCCTGTCAAAGGCCTCAGGGCCTTTACATCGAGGAGAGAGTACAGACCCCCTGGCCTCCTTCTCCTCCTGCCCTCGGTGCTGGGCCATGTAGACGGGGCGGTAGGGGGGCCAGTGGTATCGCAAAGCCTGGGTTTGGTCCCCAGCCACGTCAACCTGCTTCCTCTTCAGGGGACCTCGGGCTCCTTGGGACCAGGGACGGACTCTGGGTCTGGACTGTGCCCGTCCCGGGAGGTGTGCCATCATGTCCTCAGCCCGGTTCCCCGGCCTGCTCAGGGCGTCTGGGGTGGAGGCGCGTTCTTGCCTGGCCTGTGGGTGCTGGGGCAGCAGGTGTGCGAGCCGCGGGGCAGACAGGGCCGGCCTGCTCCAGCACCACGCATGTCCTGTGAGGCAACACAACACTGACGTTTTAGGACAGAACAGAGGCCATCCCATGCTTGGCGGCCGGGGCAGCTCTGGGCCATGGCTGCAGGCCCTTCACAGCCCGAGTTCTCTCTAAAGGGAATGTTTTTTTGGTAATTGTCGAGAACAGAACTGAGCCGGATGATCTCCAAGGGACCCTCTGTAGGAAGAAGAGATTTATCCTCCGGCCCTTCCACTGCCTGTGCCACCATCTCCAAATGGCCTGGGCCTGGGCCTGGGGCAGGGCACATGACATCCCCAAGACTCTGTCTGCCTTGACTGTTTTTTCTCTTTTGTCTCTCTGCCTCTCCTGGTGTCTCTGATGCTTGGGTCTCTCCCTGGTCGCCTACCTCTTGGGGCTTCCCTCCCCTCTATAGAAGAGGCCCTTCTCCAGATTAGCCCAGCTGGTCCTGTTCTTTGTGACCTCTTCCTTCCCATCACCTTGACTGTCTCTCTGATGAGATGTGTGTGAACTCTTCCTGCTTGCTGGTACCTCTTGTCTTATCACTATTCTATGATAAGTTACCCTCCAGCCCCCATAAAGGCTTGCTCGGGGTTACCTTTTGCCATCTGAACCAAACAACCATGTGAGATTTGCCCATACAAATCCCAGCCAGCTATCCTAAAGGAGCCCTTCACTGCCCAGCGGACTAAAGAATAACCCACACAAACCACCTGTATGGAAGGAAAAGCCTGGGTGGAGCTCGTTGTCACTGGGGGAGAGGGGAGAAGTCGTGGTCTAATTGCCCCAGCAAGCCACTCTTCTTTCCTTACAAGAAGAGGCGGGAGGGGAAAGCCGGAGCTGTGGGCTGTGCCTTGGCCAGAGCAAACCTGGTGTTCTGTGATATACTGGAGAGTAATGAGGAAGGAGGGTGGGCCTCTTCCGTGTGTGTGTGTCGTGTGCGTGTTCCATGGTCTTTTTCCAACCACGTTAAGTGTGATAGGAAGTGCCACTTGACCCCGCATTTCACAGCCATCCTTTGAAAGTGGAAATGGTGCTGTGAAACTATTAGGTGCTACGGAGGCTGCACACAGACTCGCCACCATGTTCCAGTGACATTCCCATGAGAATATTCGTGTGTGATAACCTCATGGTGTGGGGCCCGCTGGAGGTGGAAAAAAGGTCTTCTGACCGTGGGGAGTTTATTCTCTAATTCAGATTAAACCAGGTTTGCTAAATCATATCTCATGTAAGAGATGGTAAAATGTCCAGTTGGGTACAGACTCAACCATGTAGAACAAACCCCAAATCTGAAACGTAACATGAGAAAAATTATCGTCAAAAGCCTACGTACTTTATTGGGCTTAGTCTGATTTTAGTCTCACGGAGTGCTGTTCCCTTCTCTGCTCCTGACCAGGGCTAAGACAAGATGAGCGGGGAGGTTAATCAGAGGAGGTAAGAGCGAGGTCGAAGTGGTTAGACTGGAAGGGCTGGGTGACCTGGCACACTCACTTGGGTCTTCGGTGCAGAGTCAAGGACGCGCCGTGGAGAGCGAAGAGAGGACGTGGGTGTGGGAGGACGATGCTGGAGGTTATGATGGAGGTGATGATGGTGATGATGATGTTGGAGATGATGATGGTGATGATGGAGATGGTGATGATGATGTTGGAGATGGTGATGGTGATGATGGAGATGAAGGTGATGATGATGATAGGGATGAAGATGGTGATGATGGAGATGATCATGATAAAGATGATGGAGATGATGATGATGACGATGGTGATGGAGATTGTGATGGTGGTAATGATATTAAAGATGATGGTGATGATCATAGAGATGATGATGAAGATGGTGATGTTGGAGATGATGATGGAGATGATGATGATGATATCTACACTTAAGATTATCATGTAATAGGCCAGGTTCTAGAAATAGCTAATCCTCACAAGCCTGTGAAGTGGGAACTATTATACAGATTTTACAGATGTCCTCCATTTTACAGATGAGGACACTGAGGTTAAATAATGTGCCCAGGGTCACTTAGCCTAATGAGGCCGACTGGCTCTTTGGCTCTTGAGGCTGTGCTCCGGTGTTCGGGTTGACACTTGTACACTACACAGCCTCTTTAGGTGCTCAGTGTTCGAGGTTCTGTGCTGTAGGAGTGCAGAGAAAATGGACGGTCCACTTCCTTGCTAAAGACCCAGGAAATAGGAACGATACGACCAGTTGCAGGAAATCCCCTTATCCCCAGTTTTTGTGTTTCTCAACATCTCTTGAATTTTACTTTAATGCTGTGGTGGAAGGTTATGGTAGAAAGGATCTGGAAGTTTCGATTACCTCTGACTGACACATCTGTTCCTAGGAGGAGGGTGGAGGTTAAGTTGCTGCGTTTTTCCACATGAAATGCTGGTTTGATGACATCACATGATGAGCTGGAATTATGGAAAGGGAAGTATCCCACCTGCCTGTGCAAAGCCTTGCTTCGTTAACGGTCATGCTGGGGCTGGGTGCCGTGTAGCAGCTACATTCCACGGGCACCGTGGTCATGTCACTAACACGTCACGAGCTGAGCATTTCTCTGGACCAGGGTGGTGGATATTACTGACCATTCCAGTCACTCATATTATGAAGATTTATTAATCACCTGCTACGGCCAAGTCTATACTGGACACTGCAGATACCAGATGGGAAACACTTTCTTTAGCTCCTTAAGGAATTCAGGCTTGTGGGAAGGCAGACATACACACGAAGGGAAATAACATTTATTGATGTTATATGGCCTTGGTACAGTGCTGAATCTTTTATGTTGTTTGTTCATGGGGAAGTAATCCTTACCACACAATGGTGACGTTCGGTAACAGTGACCCTAGCCATGGGGAAGGGGCACCTCACTGTTCAGGGGTGGACAGCAGGCTGGTACAAGCACAACATTGGGCAAGTTAACACTGGGAGTAAAGGGGGAGAGGCCGTCCGGCAGGTGGGATAGAGGGGGCGACCAGGGCTGGGAGTGGGCAGCGCCCCCACAAGCATGCCGTTCTCTGAGGATGGCCGCCCCTCCCCACCCCCACCCTGGTGACACCAGGCGCCCACACCTCAGTTTTTCTTCTAAAGACACACCACGCCGCTCCCTCCCAGGAACACAGCCTCAGCGTTTGACCTTATCATTGTTTACATCTCCCCATCGGCCTTTGCCACAGTATGGCAGCTCCTGGAGGCTCCCGGGGCGCCTGCGCCACCCAGCATGGTATCTCAGTAAGTGCCTGCTGCCTGAATGAACGTCTTCCCCTGAGGAAAGGGCGAGGAGAAGTGACACTTAGAGACTGAGTGTCACCCATGATGTGGGCAGTGCAGCTGAAGCCTGAATCTCATTATGGCAAGAAGCTGCCAGATCAGATGGTGCCTCTGTTAGAGATGAGTCTCCCTCCCAGATGATGTTTCTGTTTGTCGAAGTGGCATGCACTTGACTTCCGGTCTCGACAGCCCAGAGCCAGGTGATGAGGTCTTGCAGCGGGCACCTGGACAGGTCAAGGAACGGACACCAGGCACAAGGTCTAATGCTTGTTAATCCCACGTACTCAGTGCTGAGTACAGCTCACAGGAGCCTGCAGTAGGGCTAGCTACTGACCTATTTCCTTACAATGGACCCATTTCCCAGACACCTGTTTACTTTCTGGAAAGTGCTGCCTGTCTCCCTGAGTGGGACAGATTGGGGGAGTGCCCATTGGGAAGGCTCCCCTGAGTAGGGGTGGCATCATGGGTGTGCAAGCTGGGGACAGTCACACGGGGCCTGCCATGGGTGTGAGGCCAAACATACTGTCTTGAAGTTCTTCACGTGAACAAGGGCTCCACAATCTCACTTTGCACCAAGGCCCATGACACTGAGTCTGGGCCAGCGTGCTGAGCGTCCACGCATGCCCTCCCTGTGGCGAGGCTGTGGCCCACCACTGACTCCCGACAGCTGTTCTAGAGCAGGATCTGAGGGCTGCAGGATGGTGGTCCAGGGCCGCCAGCAGCTCCAGCGGCTGAGCTGGCATGTTCGCAGGTGCATCACTGGTGAACCTGGTCGTGAACTTGTTCCCCAGGCCTTACCTCCAGATGTGTGCTTTTTCAACCAAATCGCACTAAAACCTGGTCTGAAGAATGACTCTGTGGATAGTTTCTCCACAATGTTGTTGGTGGGAGGGGGTGGAAAGAAGAACCATCTCTCGACATAGAAAGACAATAAAATCCAAGGCTCAGGTCGTCTCATGTGAGAAGCAGACCTTGTCTTTGGCGAGGACAAGGGACTGTTGCCCTGTGTGTGCTTGTTTTCTGTATGTCAGTGGCCTTTTTGAATCAAAACATGAATAGAAATGTTTGTTTCATGCTATCCACTAAGGACATCAATTTATATTCAGAGAAGATAGCCCTTTAGAAAACGAAATCCTAAAAATGGTAGAGGGTCACCGTCAGGTGTTTTGAAAATCTGCTAACCTAGTTTACCGGAAATCTGTCTTCAAATGGGGGAGGATCTCAACATGCAAAGACAGAATTGCTGCCGTTTGGAATTGTTTCCGTTATTCCAGCAAAACTGGTCACTTGTTGAGGAATAAGAGAGACTTCGAGCTCTCCTCTGTGGACCGTCGGTCTCGGTCTCAGACGTCTCCTGGGAAATCGGAAAAGGATCGGAAGACTGGAGACAAGTAAAACCTCCTGTTTCTCAAAGTTGGGAGATGCAGGCACTGGCACCTCTGTCCTGGTGTGCAGGTCTATGCCCCAGTGTGTCAGTGCAGCGACTCATGAACGCTCACAGGGACTCGCGTGCACACGCCAAAGCCAGGCGTGCCGCAAGACTTAACCTCACTCACTCCATCAGTCCCATTGTTGGGTGAGCCAGTTGGAAAAATGCCAGCATGAGTGGGTTGTCTTAGTTGACTAAAATCTGACAGAATGCGCCCTGGCGTCATCGTGTATATGACGACGAGGAAGCTGAGGGTTAGGGGACCAGCTGGACTCCCAGCCGAGGGGACACAGAACAGGCTTGTTGGCGCCGCCACCATCAAACGGGAGGAGGTACCAGAGCTGCCTTTTCCTTTGCCCGTTTGGCAGCTCTCTCCCGTTCATTCTTGCCCACATTCCTTTTCAACGTCCGTGAAGAAAGTTAGACAGACTCTTAATATTCAAAGATCGAACGTATCCTATTTTGTTACTGTTGGGATTTCAACAGTTCTTTAAAATCTTTTTTCTTTCGTTCCTTCATCTGATTTTTTTGACAGCTTTATCAGGATATACTTTGCATATGGTAAAATTCACACATTTTAAGCACGCAGTTCAATGACTTTTGGTAAATTTGTACAGTTGGGCACCCGTCCCTAAAATCCAGTTTTGAGCCCTCCCATCACCCCAATACGTTCCCTCCCCACTCCCCCCACCTCCACCCCGCACTGGCTCCTCCCCAGCACCTCCGGCCCCAGGCGATCAGTCATCCAGCCTCTGTCTCTGTGGTTTCGCCCTGCAGGGAACTGCCTCTCAGTGAACTGCCTCCGCGTACAGTGTTTTGTGTCTGGCTCTGATTTAACACAGCATTTCCGTCCGTGTGTTCTGTGGGTCAGTAGTTTGTTTCTCTGTCTCACGGAGCAGCCTTCCATTGTCGGGGTGGCCCGTCTTGTTTAGTTCACTCACCTGGTGGTGGATATTTGGTTGATTTTTGGCTTTCATCTAATCTAATTTTTTTTAAGTGATTGACTTTTTTTTTGGATTTTATTTATTTTTAGAGAGGGAAGAGAGGGAGGGTGAGAGAAAGAGAGAGAGAGAGAGAGAGAGAGAGAGAAACATCAATGTGCGGTTGCTGGGGCACATGGCCTGCAACCTAGGCATGTGCCCTGATTGGGAATCGAACCTGCGATGCCTGGTTCGCAGCCCGCGCTCAATCCACTGAGCTACACCAGCCAGGGCGCTTTCATCTAATTTTTAAGTTTGCTAGTTTTGTTCCTGATCCAAAGTCCATGTTAGAAATAAGTCCCATTTTCTTTGGTGCTTTATCTGTACCCCCAGACTCCTAGGTGGGGGACACGGATCTCCACAGTCATGGCTCAGAGGAGGCGCAAAGACGGCCGACCTGCTCATCCCTGACTGCAGGGGCTCTCTGAGGCAGTCGTGCGACAGGTGTTTTGAATGTGAGGCTGTGGGCTGCTCAGATTAATGACCCCAAGCAAGGAAAGGAGAGAGTGTCCCACACCTGGACCTGGAGAACAGGGAGCGTGAATTCCTGCTGTCTGTCCTGCTGGCTCCTTTGTTTTATATGCACAACATGAACATTTTGATGTTGCCAAACCAATGGACCCATTTCTGGTCCTTCAATTATTTACCTCCCCACTGATTTCATTAATTAAATGAGGCTTTTGGCAATTCACCAAACTTCATTCACAAACTCTTTCTGTATGTGTCTGCTGTGTGCAGGCTGTGTGGGCTCCATGGTTGCAGGGCTGGGGGAGCGGGCGGGGCAGTGGACAGGGAAGCCACCAGACACCATCCTCCCCTCATGGAGTTCCGCTCCACAACGGTTTCATTAGCTTCTGCTCTGCTTGGCCATCGAAGGCAGCCGACTCCATAGCTCTGGTATCATTCCTTCCGCATAACTGAGTCCTGAAACCTCATCCAGATTTAAGCCCGGCAAGTCTGCTGCAGCAAACACAGCCTTTGTGGGCAGCATCGAGTGTGCTGGCCACAAGCAGAGGAATCAAACTCAGGACCCAGAAGAAAGGAAACCAGAGGTAGATTCACTTTCTCAGAGACTAGGAAGTCCCATGCAGAGCGGGACCTGGAAACAGAAGCAGCCTACAGGAAGGGGAAGCCTTTGGCCCCCAGAAGATTTTCTCCGCATCATCTTAGGCGGTGGCAGGAGAAGCCGCTGGCACGCACACCAGGCCTTGGTCTCCCTGTGCTCATTTGGGCCACCTGGAGCGGTCACACAGCCCTTGCCCACAGGCTGCACTTCGGAGCTCAGGTGTGGCCCCACCCCTTTTCACGACCCTGCCTCACGGCGATGGTGCGGGTTTGGGGGGCCCCACTGTGCTCTGGTGGCACACACGTCACCAGCCTCTTGCTCTGCTCCCTGGTGAGGGGACAGTGCCCTCTTCCTGCAGGCAGACACTCCCCTGGTTCCCTTTCCTGTGATAAGGGCCAGTTCCTTCCTCCCAGCAGGGCCCGGGCACCTGTGCTCACAACTCGGACTCATGAGCTGATGGCTGACGGCATTGGTCTTACCTCCTGGAGGGCCTGGTGTTCGTTTTGTGCTGTTGAAGACCACTTTATCAGAGAGGATTCCCAGGCCAAGAGTTGACCCATTTAAAGTGTAAAACTTAGTTACTCGTAACGCATTCCTATTCAGAGTTGTGCAAGCATCTCCATGTTCTACTTTTAGAATATTTTCATCAACCAAAAAAAATCCCACCCCCACAGCCCCCAGCCCCTCCGGCGCAGGACCACCACTAGATCGGCCCGTTCTGGACAGTTCGTACACTGTGTGGTCCTTTGGGGTGGGCGCCTCGCTGAGTGTGATGTTTCTGAGGTTCGTTGGCGCTGTGGCGTGTAGCAGCAGTTCCTTCTTTCCTGGGGCTGGACGATACCTACCCACTGTGCCGATACGGCACCGGTCCTTTCCACGTGCGCCAGTTGTCAGGCAGTGGGCTGTTCTGCCTCTCAGCTGTCGTGGATGCAGCTGTGATGGACATTTTGTGTTCCAGGTTTAGCAGAACTCGCGTTTTCATTTCTTTTGGGTCATTCCTTTCTGGGGCATGCAGCCAGCCGCTCTGTTGCCTGTGTGAGGAGCTAGAGCCAGTGTTTTCCATTCGCTTCCCAGAATCTTCTCCGAGGCTAAGGGAGCAGGGCTAGCACGCATGCATGCCTTGTACTCTCCAGTAATCCAAGTCCCTTTGCCACTCAGACCTCCATCGACATGTTACCAGAGAGTTAACGCAGGAGAGCCTTACGTGTGAGATAGCACAGGAAAGGGATGAAGAAGCGGCTGGCAGAAGAGCTGTCGGTTCACGTGTAGTGGTGGCTACACGGGGTTTTACCACAGGCACCGCGGCTGTGTCCTGTCTGACCGCGCGTACCTTCGATTAGCGTGTGCAGCCGTGGCTGGCTTTGTCCCGCCCTCAGAACCATGGAAAATGGTTTGCTCGGTGTGCTCTGCTCTGTGGGCCTTTTTCCGAACAGTTGGAGGGCACCGGCTTTTTTGAGGCATTGTAGCTCCAGAACTCTCTACTCTGCCAGGATTTGCTTTCTTAGAAACTGGGAAGTCCTGTGAAAAGTGTTATCTGAAACCAAAAAGCATTTGCTTTCAGCAGTGAATCCATTTATTTTGTTCTCTGATTTGAGCCAGTGTTTACAGATCTTTAAGAATTAAATTACTGTTAGGCTGATGCTCAGATCAAGGATTGAAGGAGTCGGGCTGCCAGCAGTAAAGCATTTGCTCAACTGTACTTCTTTCCACGGGAAGGACCAGTTGCAATGGTCCCTCGAGGTTTTGTGAGAATGTGTTTTTCCCCTATTCCTCCATACCTGGTTGCTTCTCTGTACAGAAGACTGACAGAGATGGAAAGAACATGGACATGAAAAAAGATAACCAATGAATTGTATACAAATATAAATCACTGTCTTTAATAATTTTTTAGTATTTCAGATTAATTGTCTTATTTTTCACCCTCAATAGCATTGTGAGGTTGGTTGGTGGGAATGACAGACAAGAAAACTGAGGCTCAGAGAAGGTGCAGACCAAACAGCTCAGCAACCCAACTGAACGAGTCATAGCCCTTCCTTGAGCTTCCATTTCTTTGTCTGTAAAATGGGTTCACTCGTGAATCAGAGCATTGTTGGCATCAAGTCATACATGTTAGCATGTGTGAGCAATCTGAGAAACGCAGTGTAAAGATTGGGACTTTTGTTTTCACTTCAATATGTTACCAAGGGGTTAATACTCTTGGTACAATAATCAGAAAACACAGAGAAGCCCAAGGAAGAAAATTATTATTCCCATCATCACACCGATTCGGAATATCTCCTTGGAGTGTGAATTGGCCACCCATGAAAAGCAGTTGATTTGATAGCTGGTCGAGCTGGAGGCGTGCGTGTCAGGCAGATATAGCGACTCCAGCTCCAGCGGCTGTCACTGCATTGTCTCCGCCAGGAAAAACGATCAGTGTTCTAAATGTCCATCAATATGCTAAGTGGTTAATACCAAAAAAAAAAACCTTTCTGCAGCTAAAATGACTCAACTAGATACACAAAATTTCAAAACCATAGTGTCAAGTATAGAAAGGAAATCACAGAAAGAATTTAAATATTACTTGTGTACATGTTTACAACATAGAAATGATATATTATTTGTGAATATATATATATATACATACAATAGAAGACTAAAAGCACAGGACATGCACTGACTTCAATCTCAGGTTGGGGAAGTGGCTTTAATATCTATCCTATTTATTTCTTTAAAAAATTGAATTTTTTAAAAGACGCCAACCCAATACGCCAAGGTTGCTGGTTCAATCCCCAGTCAGGGCACATACAAGCATCACCCAATGAATGTGTAAATAAGTGGAACAACAAAACTATATTTCTTCTCTCCCCCCTTCCTCTCTCTCTGTCAAATCAATAAATTAAAAAAATATTTTTTTTAAAAAGTATGAGGTCGGGCTGATGCCTGGGGGCTGAGGGCATGTGGAAAAAATGAAGCAAACACGAGTGGACATCAACCTGGTAAAACGTTTAGTATGTTTTGTATATTTAAAATATTTCGGATGTTTTAAAAAAGATGAATGACCCTCCAGGACACTCCCAACGCAGAGACACGCCTGTCATCTTGAGAAAGGTGGCTCGTCCTGCACAAGAGCCTGTTGGCCCGGTGTGATGTGGACGTCTGTGTGTCACTAAACACAGGTCCTCACTGTGGGCCTTCCCGACCCTCCCGAGTGATCCTCCTCCCACTGAAATATTTACTCGGAGAAGAGTTTTTAGAAAGAGCAAAAGTGTCAAGGCTCCCTCTCAGTATTTGTAATGACTTTCTATTTGCTCATTTCTGATTCTCCAACAGTTTCTCATTCATGACATAGTTGGTCTCCAACTTCGAAGGAACTCAGAGCCTAAAAGCAGAGGCAAAGTTAAAGTCTGGTTTCATCGGGACACGGTGAAACCGTGGAAAAACTAGAATGAAGTGAGTGTGTGTTCAGCAGTGAGTGTTCAATCCGCTGAGTTGGTAGAGGAGTTCCTCCAGGCTGGGGGATCCACAGGGTGGAACCTGTACATACTATCTCCAGAAGTAAGAGTCACACAAACACCCGGGTAGGAAGGCGTTCTCCCAGCCCTGCTGCCAGAGCAGGGGCATAGGCTGCCATCCCTTCAGGTTTCCCTGTGCCCTGTGTGTTCAGCGAGAGTGGTCCCGGGGCCCCCTGAGTCTTTGTTGTCTGTCCATTCGTGTATGAACTCGGGCCAGGGGCTCCCGGGGCGCACCAGGGCAGAAGACAGCTAAGAGTCCCTGCCCTGCACAGGCCTCCCATTCCCCAACCTCTAATAGGTCAGGTGTCCCTTTTAGAAACCTGAACTTCTTTTCCTCTCTACAGAAACCATCCTGTAGGGAGATGTTGGCGATATTGGAGCTAGTGACACCCTTAGGAGAGAAAAGGAAGGCCCACCTTGTGGTCTGCATCCCCGCCCGAGGGATGCTGGCTCTGTAATTGGTACTGGGAAAGGCCCATCTGTAACCCATGGCAACACTGCAGGGCCCAAGGGGAGACGGGGCCCAGGGGGAGGCCCAGAAGGAAGAGCTGCAGCTCTGCAGTAATTTGCTTTGTCCCTAGTGCCCTGGGGGAGTGGGGCTGGTTACCGTACTCTCCACGTGCGAGTTCTTCATCTCCAAAATGAGCAGTTCATTCCTTCATCGTTTTTCAGTATTTAATACATGAAATTATAGTATGAATTCATGGGGTAGGGGAGGATTTTTCAATAAATGTCTTGGATACAGCTGGGTAAGTATTTGGAAATAAATCAATTTAGATCCTCCGGAGTATCATAGCCAAAAATAAATGTCAGGTGGGTCAAATAAAAATGAAATTATGGAAAAACCAGATGAAGTAAGTGAGTATTCAGCAGTTTTATGTGGGACAAGAAATACAGGTAGAAAGAAGGATTTCCTAAGTCTGGACTTTGTAAAAGAAATCACAGTTCCTCATAATAATTCAAATCTCCAGTAAGTTAAAAATAAAAGTGAACCAGATGCGAAAATTGGCCACTCTAAATGAACAGGAAAGATACTCCCCCAGTTAATACGCAGTGAGCTCATGGAAATCCACGGGCAAGAAGCAGTGGTGATAGATGAAAAGGGATGTTTTTGTAAGCAGATAAATAAATGACAAGTAAATACTAAATTCTTATAGATAGGTAGAAGATAAGATTAAAAAGATTAGGCAAAAGCAGTAGTTCAATAAATGTTTTAAAATATCCAGTTTATCACCCCCAGAATGCAAATTAAAACAATGAAGTACATCTTTTTAAAAAATATTTCTTTTTTTCTTGAAGATTTCATTTATTTATTTTTAGAGAGAGGGGAAGGGAAGGAGAAAGAAAGGGAGAGAAACACCAATATGTGGTTGCCTCTTGCGCGCCCCCTACTGGGCGCCTTGCCAGAAACCCAGGTATGTGCCCTGACTGGGAATTGAACCAGCGGCCCTTTGGTTCACAGGCCCGTGCTCAATCCACTGAGCCACATCTTTTAATACATGAAGAGTTAGTCTGGTTTTTGTTTTATTAGATGAGAATTCTTATCACTGACAAACTGGAGTAAAATGGGTATTTTTGTATATTGCTGGTCAGAACATAAAAAGCTACAGACTTTTGGAAAGCAATTTGGCAATGTTTACCTGATGTGTTAAAATGTTTGATCCTTGACCCAGAAATCCTGTATCTGGGAATTTAAAGAAATAACCCAAAGTTCAGAAAGAAAAATAAAGCTGTTATGCCTCAAATTGTTACTCGTTGCATTATTTATTTTTGAACAGGCAGAAGGAAGCTGAGATCTGACCTGATGAGGCAGTAGTGTAATGATTACGGCATGTCCAGCATAACCAACCAGACTATTGACATTGTGATATGCGCATTGAAAGTGATCTCGCTAAAGGTTAAGGAAAGGACGTGTAAAATTGATTTAACATAAGATCCCAACTATATTTAAAAATGAAAACCTCTGCAATGGCTTTTCTGGCAAAGAGAAAATGCACAAAGCCCATGAATTCACCAAAGACTGAGAAAAAAATAACCCCAAAATGTCAGCGGCTGTTACAGGCACTTGCATTTCCACATTTTAGAACTTTACAAATTTTATGTAATGAATGTGAAATGCTGTTATAATGGGGGAAAATTACCTTAAAAAAATCTGTGACTTACACAGTGAGTATAATTTCCTTTATTTTTATCAGATTTGTATTTTAGTAGAAGATTCTTTATTTAAAAAAAAAACTTAATTCTTCTCCACCAATATCCAAGCTCCCCTGCTTGGGTTTCAGTAGACCATTTGCTTTCATTTCAGTGATTTTCATGCCATTGTGATGCATCACCTTTCGCGGTTTCGGTGCTGGCAGAAGGGGGTTCTGCGCCTGGCTGCGTGGAGAGCCATCGTGTGTGTCCATCTGCACGGCTCGTGCTGGGAGAGACAAGTGCGAGTCTCCTGCCCCCTGCGTAACATAGTGAGAAAGAAATCTGGGGTTTTTGTCAGTTCATGCTGTTGCTTTTGTAGATGGCTTTTTGACAATTCAGAGTTATTGGTATGGAAGTGGAATATATCAGGTCGTCTAGAGATTCAGATTGAATCAACATTTATTGAGCATCTATTTATCCTGTGAGAAGTGGCAGGGCTGGGAGTTCATCTTGGTCCTGGAAATACTGCTCGGCGAGCGCCCTGGGCTCGTGGGCATGGTCCGCACCCACGCGGACAGAGAGGGCCCGGACGGTGCCCTCACTTGCTTTCGGAAGTCGGATGGAGTGGTGCGAGTGCAGCTTTAACAATGCGTACAGATCGATGACTTTTAACTTGGTGGGTGAGTGGGTAGCTTCCCGGACAATGAATGAATAAAGTTACCAACGAATTACTGAATGTTTGCACGAATCCCCAAATCCCTGTCCTTGAGTCTCCTTCATAGAAACGGGAGACATCACTGCTTCGACCAAGCACCCTCTTCTCCTCCTGAGCTTTGTGATTAAAGTAAAAAATAAAATAATAAAATAAAGTAAAGTAAAGTAAAATAAAATAGCGAGAGAAGGCCCTGCTTCGCGTTTTGTCGCTGCTGCTATTAATGAAACTTTTCAAGGAATGGCCAGTCCCTGCGACTGCCAGAGCATCCTTCCTCTCCGAGTACTCCAGTATTCTGCGGTCATATTTCAGACCTCTCGAGAAACAAGGATCCTGTAAGTCAACTTATTTTGGGACTCCGAGCCAGCAATTCTGTCTTCAATGAATGATTCATGTCAGGAAAGCATTTAAGTGCATTTGTTTTCTAGTAATCTCTTTTCAGGTCCATTATGCATGAATCAAGTCAGGGAAATTGCCAGGGTCCATTGGCATCCCTCTATATAAATCAAAGAAACAAAAGATTTAAAATCTAGCCTCATTGATCTCTCACCTTCCCCACACCCCTCACCAGAAAATGAGGGTTGGCCATAGCAGGGTCTCAGGACTCAAGGATCCAGGCCGCTTAACAGAGAGGAGGGCGGGTAGAGAGGGACCCCCCAGAGCACAGAGAGCCCGGTTCCTGGTGTCTGAGTCGCTGGAGGAGAAGAGCCCCTGCTGTTTCCCCTGCAGGAGCTCTCTGAGCAGACCCTCCCCGAACCACCCCACTCACAGCGAGAGCCGTTGGTAATAACCCAGCCGGCAGAGTGCTGCCACCACGCTCCGGTCCCTGGGGAGCACCCCAGGGCGTGAATGCCGGGCGAGTGTCTGTGAATCAGAGTGCTGTGGCTGAGGGCATGCAGCTGAGTGGCCCCACTTCCCATTTTCGGAGACATGAGGTTGCAGGTGGCCTCAGACACCTCAGCCTCGGTCCCTCAGAGCCCTAGCTCACCCCTTACCTCAGTGAACTCTCCCCACCTTTATGGGGTCAGGCTGTCTGCCAGATTCTCCCATGGACAGAGGAGGAAGCTGAGATTTATTGTGGTCCAGTGACCCAGCGGATGGGGACGCACAGATGGTCGAAGTCAGCTGCAGAGCACTGACTCAGAGCCCAGCTGTCCCTCTGAGGTTGCTTCTTTGACCACTGGTAGAATCACGGGTTCCAGGGTCCCAAGGAGAGGCCCTGCAGTGGGCACACGCCAGTGGGAAGTAAGTTCCCGATCCACGTAAGCCCCACACCCGTGTTTCCTCCAGGAAGAGCTCCCACGCCCTGGTGGTTTTGTTCCGAGCCTTCAAGCTTGGGGTAGCATCGCTTTGCTGCTTCTTGGCCGTGTGAGATGGCCAGTCTCTGCTGCTTAGAGCTGGTGGTTTGGACTTTCGTCCCAGGCTGGTGACGCTGCTCACGGGCAGGGTTTTGTCCTGTGCAGTGTTTCACCTGAGTTTTACCTATGCGGTGAAGAGTCACACTCCCGATAGAGCTGTCAACCTGGACGGACCAGGTGGGCGAGGCCAGACTGAGTGGCTTGTGAGCTCTTCCCGACTCCCCGGGGAATGGACGCGGAGAGTGGGCCTGGCTGCCTCTACTCAGCGGCTCAAGTCGGCCAGGCCCGGGTTCTCCGAAGTTGTGTGGCCACACGGGGGCCTGCCTCAGGGTCAGAGCTCCCCAGAACACAAGGGTTAGGGTGGTACCCCTCCCCCAATGGGCACTGAAGTGAAAATAAGTTATAAAATAAGTTTAAGGAAATTGCCAACACAGCCTTGAATTTTGCCATCCGTCTTCATTTTAAAGGCTTCTTAATAATCTGTCTTTGGTTTATTTTGAAATATTAGAGATCAGATTTTATGAAAAAAACGAGATGCTGAGATTTCCTAGCAGCCTGAGCACACGTCTGTCTGCCCCCGGATGCGGGCCTGGCCTCGCCGACTCAGAAGTGTCCCTTTCCCAACCACTTCCAGCGAGTGCAGAGCACCCGGCGCTCAGATACACCTGCCTGCCTCCGGGGCCCGAGGGGCCAGGGTGGTTTCCAGACTCCCAGCTGGAGGCCCTGCCAGGCGCACTCACGGGGCCCCAGGGTGACGAAGCTCAGGGTCTTCTCCGTTCCAGTGTCCGTGTCTCTCCCACCAGGCGGAAGCCAGGCCCGCACCATGCACTCAGCTCATGTCTTCGGCCCAATCTGTCCAGGAGACTGATTGACTGGGGAAGGGCCTGGTTGTGAAGACAGCTTCAGAACCCACAGCTGGGGCCACCTGCCTTCGGAAGCCACTGACTCAGAATGGGGACCCAGTCCTTGAACTAAAACTGTGACTGGATGTCGGTGACCCCCAAGTCACTTCAGCTCAGGGCCACCCTGGCTTGTGTGGATGGCAGAAAAAAAGAAATGTCCCAATGAGAAAAACCATACCAGAACAAACAAGAGAAACGAACCCTTAGGGTCACTTGTTAGAAGGTTGGGAAGAAAAGATGGCAGATGCTGTGGGGGACCGTGGGCGCAGTGGTTGATGGGAGAAGACAGCCTTGGGGTGTGGGCGGTTACAGTTCCTGGGAGGCGAGTGTCATTACCTCCACTAAACAGGCAGCAACGGAGGCTCAGAGAGGGTGAGTGGCTTGCCCGAGGTCACACAGGTCATAACTGGGGAGTTAAACCTTGAGTCTGCCTGCAGCATCACCACGCACCTTGGCCACGGCCCGTGTGGGAAGGCCTGGACCACCACAGTCCCGGCCACATTGCCTTGGCAATGGTAGGCCTGGAGTAGGAGGTGGTTGGTAGGTGCTCCTTTTTCGGTTCCAGTGCCAGCCGGTGAGGTCTCCGTCTTCCGCCTGCTTCTGGGCCCAGAGCGGGTCCAAGGCCACTGCCCTCACTTGGCTTGACATGAGGGGACAGCTGTCCCTGGTCTCCCTCAGCCTCCGTGTATTTGCAGCCTTCACCGACCTGTGCTGGGGCCGAGGGCCACCGCTGCATGGCAGCAGCGATGGTGACGACGATCCAGGCAGCAGTTCTGATTCAAATTCATCCTGCTTTCCTGTCCTATTTGAGAAGGTTTTATTATTAACTGGAATATACTCATTTAAAGCAGAAATGTGGCTGCTTCCCCCTTTGGAAGATTAATTTTCCAATTTTCTTCCTATCATTTCAGTTTTTGGTTCCGTGATAATTGGATTTTTATCAGGACTTAAGAAAAACTTTTAGAAAGCTCCATGGCTTGAGCAGAACTTGAAAATGTATTTGCACCAAATATCTTGTAAAATGGTTCACACACCCACGGTTGCCGGAAATGCACTGAGCCAGCTGGCTGCCCAAGACCGCTCAGACACGGAGTTCAGAGTTGTCTGTGCCCTGTGACCCCATGACCTGGAACAGCAGGACTGGGCTTGGAGAGGGTGGCCATTCCACCTGGAAGCAGAGCCTCCGTGGGACCCACGGGCGGAAGGACAGCAGCTCGGAAACATGTGGTCACCTCTGCCGTCAGCATTGGAACCAGAAACTGATGACACATGGAATGGTCAGGCCTGGGAAGGCCCAAGGTCATGTGCAGTCTGGCTAACTCGGCTCCCATTCGAGAAGCAGCATAACAGCAGTCAAGTGAATGAGCTTGAGCTTCAGACAGGCACGCACTCTTCAACCTTTGCCTATTACCTTATCTCCCCAAACCTCAGTTTCCCCATCTGTAAAATGGGGATAACAATACCGTCCGTAGCAGGTTTTTACAGTGGTCCCTGAGGCGGTGCATGGGCCTCACTCAGGATCCTGGCCCCGCTGCACTGGCTGCCAGTCAGAGCCCCTGGGGTTCACTCTGGATATGTCACTCCTGGACGAGAAAGCCTGCGGAGGCCTTAGAGGATGCCTAATTTAATTTCCTTCCTCCTTTGTTTTTCCTCGTGGCAGAGAAAGGTTCTGAGTTCGTTCATCTGTGTTTGCCACGGAGTCTTGGTTTCCTTGGATTAGACTTACAAGCCCTTCAGAATTTGGTTTCCTCATATAAGCTACTCAGAAGCAACTATTACATATAAACTTGGACTTCTCAGTTTTCTATAGATTTAAGTTTTCATCATCTTAAATTAGACTCTAGAGAGGCTAAGGGTCATTTATTAGAGGATGTAATGAAAAAGTTCAGTATAATGGAAGACTTCTTTGGAGTTTGGCTTGTTTTAATGGACGTCATGTACTGTACATGGATAGTGGACAAAGGACTGCTCCATCAAATTTTAAAATAAGCTAATTTTACACAGCCTCCTGCCAAGCCGGGAGATGATGATGATTTTTTAATAGAGGGATGTTTTAGTTAGGGATGATCCCAGAGACAGTCAAATTAGGTCTTTGGGTGCCTTAGGCTGTTCTCACTTCCAGAAATCCGAAACCAAAATCTGTCCTTGTTTGTCCTTGTAAGTGCTAAGCGGCTGCCTCGGGCCTCCACAAGTTCCTTGCTGCCTTTGTCTAGGAAAGAAATTCCAAACCTCAAGACAGGCTTAAAGAGTTTATTATAAGCCAAGGGTTTGGGGGCTAGTCCCAGAAGCAGGATCTCCGGGGACCGAGAAAAGGCTCCGGAGAGCAGTGGTGTTGCGATTTATTTTATACATGAGAACCAAAGGAGCAGATGTGAGCAGGGCTCCACGGAACCCTGTGGCGGCAGATGAAGGAGGCGAGAGAAAGTCAAGCAGGGAATCTCCAGGGCTGGGTGGGAGCCGCGGTGCGGGGGCGCCTTCTGCCCTCATGCCGAGGTGTGCACGGCGGTTAACTGTTCACACCCAGTTTCCAGAGCGATGCAGCAGAGGTCACAGTGAGCGACACAGCAGAGGTCACCGTGAGGGATGTGGCAGTGAGGCATGCTGGGACGGTCTTGTTTGGACATTTGAAGTGTGTCCTGGTAGAGCAGACATGTGAAAACCACGAACAGCCCTTGTTCCAGCAGAGATTCGTCTTTCGCAGCGGCCGTGGGACGTGGCTTCCCTCCGTGACTTGCTCAGTCAGGCTTTATTTACATATTTATTTTTATGATCAAACCTGTGGGGCTCCTTCATCACTGAGCTCGTCAGGCTTGCCAAGGTGGCCTCCCTTTTGTTCATGCCCTCTTGGGCATTTTTGCTAAATGGCCTCGACTTAACGTACAACCTGAGATCTGAGTGTTCCCCAGCCAAGACACCCCCTCACACATCCCCTGGGACTGCCTGGTTGTTCCTTCCGTCTGGGGGTCCCCTGTCCCTGGGCACCCTCTGTCCTACGGACCAGCAACACTGACCGGAGACGAGGCTCACCCCCGGGTCCCACGTGGTCGGGCCACTCTCTCAGCCCGCCCTGCAGAGGTTTCGTGTTCCTCCCCGTGGTCACTACGGAGGAAGACCCCTCGGAAACTCGAGGGGGAAGCCCGGCTTCTGAGGCATCGTCTTCTGCGTCAGAATCAGAGAGTGTCCGACTCAGACGGGACCCCGGAGCTCACCGACCTCGGGGGGAAGGCGCTGAGGCGGTTGTCGGGCCAGGCCCAGACTTCAGGTCGGCTGACTCCCCTCAGTGTGAGTGCTCGAGTGTGCACGCACAAGTGTGCGTACACAAAGATAACTGCTCTTTGTTTTGGTGAGGCCTGCTCTCCTTCCGCTCTTCACAGGAGCCACTCTTGGCGGACAGCTAAGGCTGCAGAAACAGACGTCGGTGTGAGCGGTGCAAACGCGTCCCAGTCCGGCTCCTTCGGGAGTATTTCTCCCCCAGTGTGGTCGAATGCCCCTCAGAGGTCTGTCCTAGCGGGTGTGACGCCGTCGTTCACACAGCCGCCCAGCGTTCCCTGGGTGAATCCTGCCCTTGTACGAGCAACTTATTTTCACACCCAAATTGTGCGCAGGGAGGGAGATGCCCTCCACGGACTAAGAAGCCTCCAGCAGCATGAAAAGCAGTTCTCTATTTTTTGAAACTGCTGTGAACCGATTAACGTAGACTCATAGCCAGCGATGTGCCCCGGCCTGGCAGAGACTCTGTCAGATGATTAGCTACATTCCAAATCTACTGAGCCATCAGTAGCCTGGAAAATAATGGTGCTTTGGGGCCCATTCCTTTGAACCTAGTGACAGTTCCTAGTGACCGTTGTCTGGTCTGTGTTTATAATGCTGGTTCGATGCTTTTCAGGTATCTATTAAGCTCCTGGGTTAGACTCTACCTTTTGAAGAATTCAAATAATATGTCTGAATTCTGGCATTTTCCCGATACTCTGTGATTTGGGGAGGTGTGGGCAAGGCCTGCCTGTGACCACCTTGAAGGGCTGTCTGCGACTCCTGACATGCCACCCACACCGGGTTAGTGCGCCGTGTTCACGCAGCACTGACAAGGGCGTCACTCCAGGGCATGGCGGTCCTTGGTCTTCTGCAAGGAAACCACTTGCCTTTTCCCCATAAAGCCCCACCGCGGACTGAAAGCCGAGGACGGCGGCGTTTATTCCCCCTGTGCCTCCCGCATCAGTTCCCTCCGCTTCTTGGTGTTACGTCAGTGCAGCCAAAGGTTTGTCAGATGCCTCACAAACACTAGATCCCAGAAACCTAGTGGAGAATGCAGTTTCTGCGGGCCAGATCCTTCCGGCAGCTTTTAGTGGCTGATCCAGGGACAGTGGATGAAGTGCATGAATATTCAACATCATGCCATCACCATGGCCAAACTATACACCGTATACATCCGTCCTATTTATGTGGCTCCTACAAGCCGAGTGCACTGAGGCTGAGCTTCACACCTGTTCCTCAGAGAGAGACCGGGCGTGTGTGTTGGCACTAGGCGTGCTAGAAGGAGCTTGACATCCTGCAGACACCTGGGAGAGGCGTCGGGGAGAGGTCAGGGACGGGAGGCTGCAGCCCCCACGGAGCCCTGGCTGCGCACCCCAGACGGAGCAGGCTCCTGGGGAGAAGGGGTGTGTCTGGCCGAGTTGAGCCAACAGGACAAAGGGCGCTTTCCACTTCCTCCTGTCAGAAATGTGTAGACGTCAGGCAGGAAGGCAGCGTGCCTTCCAGACCGCTGAAGCACGCATCAGTGTTTTAGAAGCATGCACCTGAGACGGTCCTCGAAACCAGTCTGGGGGGCCCAGAGCAGGCCCCGTTTCCCCAGCCCATGTGTGGTTCATGATCGTGAGTTTCCCTGAAGGCTGCACTGGTTTTTGCCCTTGAGGTCACTTCTGGGCCACTTTCTGTGGAAGGGAGGTTCGCCGCCAAGAGAACCCCCACCTCATTCCACCGGGAGCAAAGCCGCCCAAAAAGCCTCTGGGGAAGGAGCTTGGAGCTGAGGCTGAGTCCTCAGGCTGTTATCCATGGTGCAACCCCATGCACACGGCCCAGCCTGAGGGCATCCCAGCCCCTTATTCTGAAAAACGGGGTGATACTACTACTCATCTCATGGGATTCATGTGAGGTTTAACATATGATGATATCTGCAAAATGACATGTTTTTGCTATTATAAATAAAGATTGTAGCAAAGTCTAGGATGTCTCAACTCTTGCTGTTAGAAAGTGAGTCCTGGAGTTTGAGCTGTCCCGAGGCTACTCTGCAATGGCGTTCTACTTCAGGAGTTAGTCGGTTGTGCACCATCCCCTCTGCTTTCTGTCTTTTCCATCAGAATATTTGGACCTCCTGCCTTTACGCTTTTCCCCAAGGGCTTCATTTGCCACACTCGTAAAGTCATTTTGTTGCTGCAGTCTTGGGTTGGAGACTGGTTGCAGAATGTGAGTCTGGCTGCTGGGTGTGCCTGGAGTTCCTTTTGGGGTTGGAACTTGTGTGTGTGTCTGTATGCGTGTGCGCATGCTGGGGAGCCCCCGATGATGCTCCAGGTGACCGTGTGCCCTGGAAAGCTGACAGTCGGGGGGGGGGGGTGAGGTACCCGACGGAGTGTACGAAGTGGCCCATAGTGCAGCGGCCTTGGGAGGTAGAGCCCACCCAGAGTCACCCCGTAACCTCCCCCGGAGCAGCATGAGGCTAGGGAGGTCCTTTCAGAAGGGACATTTGTGTGGGGGTCTGGGGGATGAGATGAGTAGGGGAGGGGAGGGGTGTTAGTGGAGGGGGGCATCCAGGCAGAGGTGGCAGTGGGACAGACAACCCGGAAATGTGGATGGTACGGGGAGCACCCCCACTGGAGCGAGGAGCTGGCAGAGCGATGTGCAGAGTTTCTGGCCGGTAGGGCTGCCTCCCCGTGGCAGGAGCTGTGGGACCCAGTCTGAGCTGCTTGACCTCTCGGGGTCTCCGTTCCGCCCTGTGTGAGAACAGTGCCCACCTCCCAGGGTGTCAGGACAGTGAAGGGGACTCTTCGTCTTCCAGGGCTGAGCCTGTGGCCGACACTAAGTGAGCCCCGTGTCTGTGAAATAGGGATACGCCAACCAATGTACAGGGGTCTGATCTCAAGGTGAGAGCTTTCTCCCCTATGAGAGTCCACATGACTCACGTTTCACGTTGCTCTGTGTTTCAGACGTGTTCCTGAGTCCCGAACCATTTCTCCGCCTGGGGAGATTCTGCTTCAGGTCTTCACAGCCTGGAATAAGAGCAGCCGCCCACCATGGACCTCGTCGGGCTGCTGAAGTCTCAGTTCCTGTGCCATCTCGTCTTCTGCTACGTGTTCATCGCCTCGGGGCTCATCATCAACACCATCCAGCTCTTCTCGCTCGTCCTCTGGCCAATCAACAAGCAGCTCTTCCGGAGGCTCAACTGCCGGCTGTCCTACTGCATCTCCAGCCGTAAGGAACTTACCTGTCTTTCTCCCTCCGCGCCTGCCCTGTGGGGCCGTAGGCGGGCACTCGGGCGTGCAGAGAGGTTCACAGGGCTTATGCTATTCCCTTACTTAGCTGCATTTTTGTCATTGTTTCTGTTTGGTTGGTTTGGGTTGGAAGCATCTATTTCGTCCTCCCTCTTAAAAAATAGGTTTTTGAATGAATGATGCCAACAGCACAAAATTCAGCCGGCACAGAGGGCAGCCTTATGAAAAATGAGTGCGTGTTTGGTGTGTTTTTTAGTTTTCTTGCTCAGAAGGAATCAGTGTTAATGGTTTCCTAGTTGTCCCTGCACAAATACACAGGTATGGGAGTACACACACAGGTCTCGTGTGTGCACAGATGCTGGTGAGCCTCTGATACATATAGATGTGCAATGCACACACCCATTTGAAGGACTGATGGCGCTGTAATACGTTGTTCCCTTTCTCGCTTATTTTAACTTTTTATTTGGGGATAACGGTAGATTCACATGCCATTGTCAGAAATCATACAGAGAGGTCCCACGTGCCCTTCGGCCAATTCCCCGCGATGGCCGCCTCTCACGTCACACGGCATGTTCCCCCGATAAGGAAGCCAGCGCCGCCACAGTTCACCCACTGCATTCAGATTTCCCGAGGATCATATACATTTGTGTGTGTGTGATGATACTAGACTTTTCGAGCATGACTAATTCAGCTGGCCCGAATTTCGAAAATGAAAATGAAAACAGATGACTCAGGATAATGGGATGTCTAGCAGTGAGTCTCATTGTTGACTGACCTTCAGTCTTGACCTGTTCTCAACCGTAGCAAATGCAGTGCATTAGTCGTTAGTAATTACATGTGCGCAGATGGGTGTATTTTAAAACACAAGCCCTTTGAAACTGAGCAATTTAAAAATCTCAGCAATCTTAGATTATACCAAGAGTCCAAAATTATTGTTACCATTCTGAAAACCTTTAAATGAAACAATCAAATTCAAATTTGACTCAAAACAATACAAGCTGTATACAGTTGTCCAAATGGATTACTCCTGATCTGATCTGTTACTTTTTAAACCTTAAAATACTCACTTGTGACAAAAAAAGTGATAGGAACATCATATTCTTGATTTCTTTCACTGACTCAGAACTTGCAAATAATTCTGCTACTGTTTGTGATATGGTTTGAGTACTAGACCTACTGTGTCCTGCATTAGAATACTACGTTATATAAATATGTCTTAACAATGTTAATACGATCATGAAGCCCAATTGTCATGGCAATGCAGTGTGTTTAGCCCACGTGCCCGTAGCCTGTCAGGTGCAGCCACCCATTCGATGTGAAGTGCGTGACGCTGGGGTCCTGTCCCACGCCGTCCTCTAGCCTTGGGATGTGGGAGTCTGGGTGGCATTGAAAATGGACAGCTCGGCAGAGCGGGGCCAAGGCGTCGAGACAGACGGTCTGCGCCTGACGTGTGGCTGCAGAGAGCAGAGTTGCGTCATTGAGGGGAGGAGGGAGGTGTCCGTCCCCTCCTCATTTCGGCCGTCTTTCTGTGCCCCCGCTGCAGGCATCTGTCCTAACAAGATGCAAGTCGCACAAAGCAGTGTGGATTGTCCTCGGGCTGAAACCTGCATTTCTGTCACGGGTGCACACGGCCAAGGCCCCCAGACCTGTCAGTCCGCACCTCCCAACAGCCCCTGTTCAGGTTCCAAACTGGTGGCTAAAGACTGGGGTTCTCATTTGGAGTCCAGACGTCAGAGACTGGACTCAGGACAAGTGCTGTGTTTTGCTTTGGGTGCGGAGGGGAGACATGCTAAGGCTCTGGCAGGACCTGGTCCGTCTGCTCCTGGGGGCTCCCTAGCCTACTGGCTTCTGGTGGGAATTCAGATGGGTAACGAACTCAGAAAACAAGGTGGATCTGTAACCCCCACAAACTACTTAAACTGCTGGTCGTGCCAAAGGAAGCTGAAGAACTGGCCACCCCAGATGACTGGCATCTCCCCACACCGACCACAGTGAGGAGCCTACAGGTTACTGAGCAGCCAGGAGCACACCCATCCGGGTTACCCCTTCCAAGTGCAGCCCACAGCACTCTGCACCTGTGGCCCTGGAGGAGAGCCTCCACGGGCTGTGGACTGAGCAGCAGCAGCGCCATTTTCTTGGCCCCCAAAGAGGGAATGGAAGGCTTCTCTCTCCGGAGGAGGGGCCGTGCTGGCCCCTGGGAAGAGACCACATGGCAGAAGGGGAGGGTGACACATCCTGGCTCGGCCTATGGGCACCTCGTCGTGCTGAGCCCATCAAATTAGGGGCGCTCACCCACCCCTTTCCCGCATCCACCCTTGCTGGTACCCCAACCGTGTTAGATAGCGGGACTGCCCTCCTCGCGCCCCTTCCCTGTTCTCCGAAGTCAATGGGTTTCCCTGAAGCCCGAGTGTCCCACAAGGATGACAACAGGCAGACCGGGGAAGCTTCGCCGGGTGTTGACCGCCGTGAGATGCCGTTTGCGAGCTCGGGGCGGCCGGGCCCTTCTGTGGGCCTCCACTGTCCTCCTCCCCTTCTAGGTTAAGATAAAAACTCCTCCTGGGGTTTAATTGTATCCTGTGGCATATGAATCAGTCTGAAGCTTAGAAAATCAGCAGCATTCATCATTTGCAGCTGATTTTTTTTTTTTTTAAAGAAACAAAGGCAGAATAAATTGTTTCCTGGAGACTCGGATCCCCTACACCACCCTTTCTCTGCATGGCGCTATGGCATCATCCTTTCCCTTTAAACGTTTGTGTGGAGCCTGGTGGGGACCAGGTGAGCCCAAAGCAGCCACCAGGCCTGGGGTGCGGAAGCTCACGTTCCAAAGGCCGCGCTGATGGAGAAGACAGACAGAGACCAAATGCAGCGAAGACGGCGTGGTTACCAGCAGGACACACAGAACAGGGTTTTTTAGTTTAGAGGCAAGAGTCAACATCAGGAAAAACAATTTGAAAGTATGTGTGATGTAGATGGCTAGTTTTTGAAGTGTTGCTTTGTTTTGTCTGGCCTCGAGTTGTAGGCAGCAAGAGCTGAGACCGGCTGGCTTAGCACGTGAAGCAGGAGGTGGGAACGGAGCGGGCTTCCTTCCTCGAGGTGAGGGGAGGATGGCGCCAAGGGCCGAGCGAGGGCTGAAATCAGTGCCCTTCCCACGGTGCAGCACCGGCCTGCTGACCTCTAGGGAGAGAACTAAGCCGGTTGGCTGACTTAGTTCTCTTCCCCTCCGACACTGTGGGGTTAAAAAGAAAACAGCGGAACAACAGAAAGATGAGCAGAACCCATTAATGGCAGAGTCATTACAAAGGGGGCAGGGTAGAGAGGGCTGCAGAAGGCCTTCCAGAGAAGACTGCTGACAGAGAGCAGAGCAGAGCGGCTGACCCCGCCTTCACCCCCGCCCAGGCCGGGCTGCCTGACTCCCGCCAGCCGTTGCTAACCAGGCCTACGGGTCCAGCCGTGTTTCCACCGGCTGCCTGACACACAGCCCATGCCGTTTCTCGAAGGGACAAGGCTTGTCCCTGGTACAGTGAGACTGGCTAGACTTTAATACAAGGCCGTCTCCCAATAGGCTAATTTGGCGCTTTCTGTGTATTCCTTTCCTGCTTTTGTCTCTTACTTGGAATTGAAGATCCTTCTGACACCCCAGCCCGTCCTGAAGCAGAATAAGAATTAAAGGAGAAAGAAAGGTTCCTGGTCTGGGCTGCAGGTGTTCAGGCCCAGACTGGTTTCCCTTCTCAGCCTGCCAGACCCGGCGCTCGTGGCAGGTGCAGGCAAGGGACAGGGACCAGGAGCCTAGGGGGCGGGGGAGAGGTAGGGGGGTGCAGAGCATAGCTGTCTGAGCACAGGCCCCAGCCCCTGCCTACTCGGAGACAGTCCCCAGGCTCAGGTCAGCCCCGCTGAATAGAGGGACGGCACTGGAGCGCCTCAGGTGGAGGTGGAGACGCTGGACCCCTCCCCTGGGGCAGAAGAAGGGAACTCCAGATGCGCCCTACTACCAGGGGGCTCCAAGCGCCTGTCCCTGGGTGTCCCGACTTCTGTGCTGCCTTCCACAGGGACGTTGCTTTTGATCCACTTGGCAGGAGCAATCTCAGCAGCCCTCAGCTCCCCCGGCTCCATGCCTGCCTGCGCGCTGCCCCCTGGGTCCACCCAGCCCCCAGGGGCACAGGCGGCACAGCTGGCCCTCCACGGGAGTCCGGGACGTGCGACCGGCCCACCCAAGGTGTCTGTTTCTGAGCAGGAGGCGGAGAAACAGGGGTCATACGCATTGCTGTGTGCCGTGGGAGGTGAAGCCACTAGCGGGCGTCCCCCGTTACAAGAAAACAGGAGGCCGGTCTAGGGGGTCATTGGCAAGAAAGCGATCCATCAAAAGGGGGCGCTGTGGCGTTTTCCAGCTCGACCTCGGGAGAGACCCAGCGTCCAGTAACTGGGCAGCCATGCGCTCTGTGTCTCTTCCCCTCGGGGTGCGCAGCAGGGCTGCCGCCTGTCATCTCCACCCAGGCTGATTCTTCACCCTGTCCAGGCCCCAGGAGAGCTGACTCCTTGTCACAATAGTCATCACCTCCCAGATGTTAAGCAGGGTGTTTGTTAGATTGTCCCCAAGGCCACTAGTCCTGACTCACTCTTCACATTGCTGTCTTGGGTCCTGCTGAAATGTGGGCCAGGGTGGGGACCCCCTGCCCCTGCTCACTGCTGCCTCTGTTGGGAGACACAGCCTAGAGCCTGGGCTGTCATGGTCTGGGACAGTCCCCAGATGCACCCTCATCAGCCCCAGGGGGTGCCCCCTCCCGGCGGGAGGACGGATGACGGCTGTAGATGGACTAAGCAGAAACCCCCAAGTTGGCTCTGTCTCTGCACTACAGTGTGATCAGATGGTGGCTTTGGCCAGCAGGGTCATGTCGAGAGGGGTCTGAAAGACCCGAGACAAGTTCCTCAGGATGCCCTGGGCTGGTTTTGCCTGTGGGTTAGATTCTTACCCGAAGGCATAGCCTGGCCCCTGGACAGAGCCATTCTTCTTCTTGGGACATTTCCTCTTCTCACTGCTGTCCACTGCTGGGACCCGGACCTCCCCTGGGGCAGGCTGGCCTCCACACCCCGAGGCTCCAGCCACCACTTGCACCCGGCCTCCCTGGGGGTCCGCACTCCGCTGGCTGGACCCCGAGATGCCACGCTCCCCCCACCATGTTGAGCTGGGGGCTCTCAGGTGCCGGCAGACAGCATCTTCCTCCTCTTATTCTATGTAGTTCTGAGGAGCAGCCACCTCCCCATCCCCCAGCGGTGACAACAGAACCACGGCTGGACCCTTGAGACAAGAGGGCCGCTCTGAGCCGAGAAGCAGGCCTGGCTCTGGGAGGGGGGGAGGGGTTGTCAGTTTGCGTTTGGTGGTTCCGTCAGTGAGTGCCGAGGCCTGCTGGGTGCCGGCCCTCGAGTTCAGTGGGGGGTGGGGGGGAGCAGTGGGGAAAACAGCAGCTGTGGCCCTGCCCCTGGGGGCTCTGGGTCTGGTTTCTAGAGATCTCAGAGACCCTCTTACCAGAGCCCTTCACTGAGTCCACCCGCCGTGTGCCCTGCCAGGCCCTGCCCTGTTAATAGACCAGTCGTCCCCTTTGTCCCATGTCTAGGAAGTGGGCCTTGTTCCACGTTCTCCCCTCTTAGTAAGGCACCTTGGATGGCACAGCACACAAAGAAACAAAAAGCCATACCAGGTTAGCAACTCAGCATTCTGCAAAGGAATGCAGCCAGGGCCACCTGGACATCAAGGTTAGCTATGACGGTGAACTTACAGAGCCCGTGAACTTGAGTGTATGGGTTAAATGGTACTGGCATGAAAGATGGGAGAAAAATAAAGGATTAAGTGCGGGCTAAGAGGAATCGGGCTTCTTAACTTTGTCTTCTGTTCTATAGACTTTTACCATTCCAGGTATAGTTTTCAGCATTTAGGCACAGAGAGGGTAAGCGACTTGCCCAGGGTCACACAGGAAGCCAAGCTGAGTCTGGGACCCGAAAGTCTGCGTGCAGAGCTTCTCTCTGCTGCACCCGCCAGCATGGCTTTGGGGTTGAGGAACTGGGCTCCCAAGCTGAGGCCAACCGTGCGGCTGGCCACTGTAGTGGGTGACGTGCCACTGGGCTGTAGGGAAAGAAAGAGGAGCACAGTTGTAACAGGCAACTTTCATCCCTAATCGTAACCAATACAGTCTGTCCTTCTGATGGAGTGCAAGGCGTCACGCTACACCTGTTATATCGCTGCCTGGTGTCCGCCCACAACCACCCCGGGCAGGCAGCTCCCATTTCGCGATCAGCTAACCAGGGCTCAGAGAGGTCTCGGGACTTGACTAAGGTCGCACAGTAAATAGGCAAGTTGAGATCCCAGATCCATTTTTCTACTACATTTTGGAACAAACAAACATAGTATGAGATTGGGTTTTTATTTTAACACCCATGGCTGTTGCGAATAAGCAGCCCCCTGCAGGACGCCCGTCACTGCTCAGCCAGCCTTCTTCTCTTTAAAATGTTTGTTGCTCTTTTGAGAGAGGGAGAGAGACGTCTATGTGAAAGAGAAACATCGATCAGTTGCCTCCCTGTGCCCTGACGGGGGATTGAACCCACAACCCAGGCACGTGCCCTGACTGGGAACAAAAACGGCAGCCCTCACAGCCCTCTGGTGAATGGGGCAATGCTCCGACCAACCAAGCCACCCAGCCTGGGCTCAGCCAGCCTTCCCTGACCAAGGTGCCTTTGCGTCCATTGTTGGGAGCCAGACCGGGGCCAGCGCCCGGAGGTCAGAGATGAAGGGGGTGCAGGGCTGCCTTCAGAGGGGCTCGGTCCAGGGGAGCAGCAGGAAGCAGGGCCAGGTACACAGGGAGCCCAGAGACAGGGGCCATCCACCCTGTGGGGGCGGGCCATTCCCACCCCCACCCCTACCCCCCGCCGGAGCAGCATCGTTACAGGCAGACGACAGAGGGAGGAGGACCGAGAGGCGCTGGCCAGAGGAGGAAGAGGCGGCTAGTCGGAGGAAGAGGCGGCTAGTCAGAGGAAGACGCATATTCTGGGGTCACCAAGGGCTAACCGGTTTATTCAGACATCACCGGAAGGAGCCGGGCCGCCCAGGGCCCCCAGAGCCCGGCTGTGCCACGAGTGACGGAGACCGCCAGGCTCCCGCTGGCCGACCCCGTGCGCTTGCCCCGGGTATTCCTGGCTCCGTGGGCATTGGTTTACTTCGAGATTCATTTCCGTCTTCCCTGGAAAGCATTGCTCAAAATGTGCCTTGACAGATTTTTAATTTGTTTTTTTCTAATCTATTCACATGTAATCTTTTACAGAAAGCTGTTCCGCTGGGTCATTATTTCTGTGAGCTATATAATACCCCAAGCACACTATGCAGTAAAAATAGCATGATGCAGAACCGTGCAATGGAACACCACTTTTATAAACACTGACTGTCGCCCATTTATCAGAGCGCTGTTTATAGGAATTACAATAGGGGATGGTACTTTTTAATTACCTTTTTGTTTTCCAAATGTCTTGTGAATATTTCATGTGAGGAGCATGTAGTTTATCAATTCAAAAAAGAAAACAGACAAAACAAACCCTACACACTGAAAAGAACTGGATGGAGAAGAGCTTCTGGGAGGGGGAGAAAGTGGAAATACTAAAGCGATTAAAGTGTGGTGAGGCCACTCAAAGCCGCCCTTCCCCCTCCCTTCCTTCCTTTCTTTTTGTTTTGGTTTTGGGGTTTTTTTAACATTTTTTAAAGGTTTTACTTATTTTTGGAGAGAAAAGGAGGGAGAAAGAGAGAGAAACATCAACATGTGGTTGCCTCCTATGTGGCCCCCACTGGGGACTTGGCCCGCAACCCAGGCATGTGCCCCAACCGGAAACCGAACTCGCGACCCCTTGGTTCACAGTCCGTGCTCAATCCACTGAGCTACACCAGCGAGGGCTGTTTGTTTTGTTTTGTTTTGTTTTGTTTTGTTTTGTTTTGTTAAAGCCTGTGCCAGGCTGGGTGGTGGGAGCCGAGGGACCCCTGAGGACCGAGGGTGCCAGTTGTTTCAGGTCTCCGGGTTATGGGCTGAACTGTGTCCCCAACCCCAGAAGACGTTGAAGGGCTAACCCCAGTGCCTGTGAGCGTGGCTGTGTTTAGAAACCAGGTTTGAGGATCATCCAATGAAGATGAGGTCGTGGGGGTGAGCCCTAATCCAACGAACGTGATTGCGTCTTCATGAAAAGGGGAAATTTGGACGCAGAGCCAGACACGCATAGGGGACATGCACAGGGTCAGACGCTCAGGGGGACATGCACAGGGTCAGATGCCCAGAGGACATGCACAGGGTCAGATGCCCAGGGGGACATGCGCAGGGTCAGATGCCCAGGGGACATGCACAGGGTCAGATGCCCAGGGGGACATGCACAGGGTCAGATGCCCAGGGGACATGCACAGGGTCAGACACCCAGGGGATGTGCACAGGGTCAGATGCACAGGGGACATGGACAGGGTCTGACGCACAGGAGAAGACCAGAAGATGGGAGAGAGGCCTGGAGAGGTCCTCCCTCTCTGCCTCCCAGGGAACCACCCCCGTCCCACCTTGGTCTCCGCCTCTGGAACCTGGAGATGCCTAGCCCTTAGTCTGTGGTCCTGTGTTCCCCCAGCCCCAGAAAACCAGCACACTACTTTCCAAGTCTCTTCTTCCCCATGTCAGCGATGTGCAAAGGAAAGCCCAACTCCCGGACACGACACGTGTCCACTCTTTGTCCAGGTTCCCTCCTCCCCCGGCCAGTTCCCGCTCCCAGAGGTCAGCATCATTTTACTGGGAATACGGGGACGAGAGATCTTGTGGATAGGTGTTGCTTTTCTTCATGACCACGCCAAGGAATCCGCCTTCTTACCTCTAACGTCAAGGAACTCATGGAGCGGAGAAGGGCTGGTGCCGCGGGGAGGGGAGGAAGGCGACACTGTAGGAGCCTCACCTGCAGGCAATCAGCCTCTGCGCGGCTGGCCGGTGGGTGGGGCTGGGGAGTGGAGACAAAGGCTCCTTGCGGGAGTCTTTCCGGCCGCAGCCATTGTATTTTCAGCCGGAATTTATTTTGTCTCTTCAAGGGTGCGATCTAAGCACCGGTTGCCTCGCCACCAAAGCAGCCTGCCTAGGAAAACTAGACTTGGTCTGTGCCTCAGCCCTAGAGAAGGGGCTCTGGGGTGACACGGGAAGGACGCTGGGAGTAGGTCAGGAAGCGCCCGCACGTGGCGCAGCTCCGAGGCCTCAGCCGCAACCTCTGGCTGCTGGGCAACCAGCCTCCTGTCCCTCCACTTGCGAGGGGTGGAGGCGAGGGGTGGAGACGTGGTGGGCGATCTCGCGGAGGCCGGTCTGAGCCTGCGCACTGGGGCGCTGGCGCCGCAGCGTCAGGTCGTCTACGCGCTCCCTTCAGACCCAACGGCTTCTCTCGGTCACTGTCACCGGTATCTGATGCCCGCCCAGGTCCTCGGGAAATGGCTTTATTTAGAATCCGGCTTTTACTTTGCCGGCCATTCCCACACAAAGCCTGTTACAAAATTAACCCTTCGCACCAACTTGATGTCCATTTAGGGGGAAAAATATTGGGGTCGAGGTCTGATTACATCCATGTGATTACTGGCTCCATTTGTCAAGAAATTCTGTGGCCGCGTGGCCAGTGGACCTGGGGGCTGGAGGCACCATACCCAACTGTCTCATCTCACGCGGCTGATTCAGGTGACGACACTGCGCCTTTTACAAGTTTTTAAAAAGAAATGTAGCTGTGGTATATAGCACGCCTGTTGATTGTGACTAACACTCATTTGCCTCACTCACAGTGGAAGGCGCACACGTGACCCCTCACACTGGAGATGACCTTGCCGTGGGCAAGGGGGCCCGCCCACTGCAGATGTCACATGGCTGTGCGAGGGAACAGCAGGTCCAGGGGCGCGGCTGTGCTGCCGAGTCCCTGCGCAGAGCCCGGCATCGCTGCGAGGTGTCTCAGCTGTTGATTTGGTTTATAAATAAATTAATTCCCAGCTGAGGGGCCCATTTGTTTTTGTGGGCATTAAATGTCACCTGTGACTTAAGTTACGACTTTCCAGTGTGACTTTGAAGACTTGTAACTTCGTAAGTGTGCCTTTGGTTCTCAGTGTGACTTTGGACACTTGTAACTTCGTAAGACAGTTGTGTGTGGTCTTCAGAGTGGGGGTGTTTCCAGCAGGTGAATGAGAGGCGGCATTAGGGTGCAGGCAGAAAACCTCTGAGGTTCTCATTTATGTTTCTTTTATCATCTAGATGGAAAGAGAAAAGAAATTTTATATATATATATTTTTATAAAACAAAATTTATGTGTATAAAAATTGCATGTGCTATCCTGGCTGGCGTGGCTCACTGGATTGAGTGCTGACCTGCAAACCGAAAGGTCACTGGTTCAATTCCCAGTCATGGCACACGCCTGGGCTGCGGGCTGGGTCCTCAGTAGGAGGCGCTCAAGAGGCAACTACACATTGCTGTTTCTCTCTTTCTCCCTCCCTTCTCTCTAAAAATAAATAAATAAAATCTTTAAAAAGACAACTAAGCACTATTAGAGAGCCATTGTACAGAAAAAAACCCTAAATGAACTTTAAAAAAATTGCATGTGCTAAGTAAGGGTGCATATTTTATTTTATTTTTGAAAGATTTTATTTATTTTTAGAGAGAGGAGACAGGAGGGAGAAAGAGAGAGAAACATCGATGTGTGAGAGAAACATTGATTGGCTGTCTCTTGCATGCCCCCAACCAGGGACCTGGCCTGCAACCTAGGCATGTGCCCTGACTGGGAATTGAACCGGTGACCTTTCACTTTGCAGGATTGCACCTAACCCATTGAGCCACGCTGGTCAGGGCATGTATTTTATTTTTTTTATTTAAACAATCAAAAACATTTGAAGACCACTGCCTTAGCCTAGGGTTTGGGTAGTAGGGTCCTGGAGATAGAATTTAAATAGCACAGTTTGCAGCAAGAGGAAACTAGGTTTCATAGAACCAAGCGCCGAAGCAAAGCTAATAAAAATGGCAAAAAGTATTTCCCTTTTCTCTTGTGCTACAGTTAATCTTGGGTCCAGATGGGACATGATACATTTCCCAACACTGAGGGCTATTCCTTCTTGGGTGCGGTCCTAGGACCCCAGAAAGAGGGAGGTAGTAGAGTAAAAGTATTCCCCACCCCACTGTTTGTTTTGGAGGAAACATCCCAGCAATGCTTTGGTGCTTTATCACCCTGTGTTAAAATAGCTGCCACCCTGCCCTCCCACGTGAGATTCCGCAGACCCCTCCCTGCAGAGCCGGAGTTGAGTGGCTCTCCTCCAACGTTCTCCGGCCCGACAGCTCCTGCGCTGCTGTCTCCGGTAGAGATGACAGGGGTGTCCTGTTTGTGGGGCCGTGCAGGGGGCCGTGTTCCCATAACAAACTGCATCTGGAGGCTGAAGTCCTGGCTTCCTGGGCACTAACCGGGCCGCCTTTGTTGGTGGGGCTTCGTTTTTTCATTTGTAAAGTGAGGAAAGTGAGCTTTAATGTGCTGTAAAAGCAAAAGATATCGTTGCTGTGATTCCACCCTCAGCCAAATGTGGGACAGATGGGGTTGAGCATGCACTGAGCTCTGGGAACCCGGAATGGGTGGAGGGCACCTGGTAGAGGAGGAGCCCAGGGGTGATACCCCGAGGGCGGGGAGGGGGCCCACAGGTCACACTCCAAGGACAGTGTGTGGATGAGGAGCTGGATGTCTCTCATAACCTCGGAAGGAAGGGCTGGGACCGGAAGAAGCTACCAAAGACGGCGCAGACCCCAGAAGGCAGCAGTGGTCCGGGAGCCTCAGGGAGGGAAGCCCTCCTGCAGACTCAGTGGAGGCGGATGGCCTCTCTCTCGGGGAATGTTCATATCTGGGGAGGAGGAGTTCAGATCACCTCTAAAGTCCCTTCCAGCATTAAGAACCCGAGTCAGAGGGAGTCCAGGGAGGTAGGAGCCCAGGGTGCCTGCCATGCTGGATGCTGATGAGAGTGTGTGAGGGCGCCCCAATGGGGTAGCCCTCAGTGTTGATGGAGGGATGCTGGGGCTCGTTCCAGATGAAGTGATGACAGGGTGCAGATGTGCTTATGAGCAGAGGGAGAGGCTGACACAGCGTCAGTCAGATGGCCAGAGGGATGGGCGTAAGAAATGATGCTTACACCAACAGAAGTAAGCCCTGGCTGGTGCGGCTCAGTTGGAGTGACGTTCCGCAGCTGAAAGGTTTCGGGTTCGATCCCCGGTCATAGCACTGGCGTGTGTGATTCCCAGTCCAGGCGTGTACAGGGGGCAACCAATGGATGCTTTGCTTGTGCATGGGTTTTCTCTCTCTCCCTTCCTCTCTACCTTCCTCACCCTCTAAAAGCAATAAAAAAAAGTCTGCTTGTGAGGATTTAAAATAAAGCAACAGAAGTAAAAACTTTGGACAAGAAAAATAACATTGTGAACTGGCCAGAAGGTTAGGAACGTGAGTTAGGAACGAGGCTGCTTGACCACCACTTTGCCTGTTAGTCTTCTGAGAGTGGGGGAGGGGCGAAGGCTCATCCCCTTGAGAAGATCCCCCTCCCCCACCACCCCTTCCCCCTGTGTGGCTCCTGTTTGACCCAGAGGGACTTGAGGTCAACCAGCCTTCCCAAGGGGTGGGACTCGGGACTCGCAGCTCTCAAATTGGGACAGCCCCAGGCAAACTGGCAAGTCAGCTCCTTGACTTTGCCCAGTGCTGACGCGCAGGCCTACCCGGTCCCCGGAGCTGCGGACACGGCCACTGCTCATTTGCTGCACCCGGGGGCAGGGGCGGGTGATACTCAGCCAAGGGCCACACATGTTACAGCAGTGCACGCCCCCAGGTACAAATTTTACATTTAATCTGGCTTCTATGGTCACAGTTCCTCACGTCTACCCTCAAATGGAGCTTCTTGTGACAGATACTCCAATGTGACATGTTGGTTTGGACGTCCTCTGAGCAAATACCACAGCTAAACACCCTGTGGTCTGTGACACGGCCCCTGCAGCTGGTAGTTTTTTCTTGGTGGAAAGAAAGGAGCTGTGTAAATTCACTGATAGTTTTTTTTTTAAGGAGGTTGTTGTTCAGAGGGCGGATGTGCCCAGCTGGCACTGCACTCAGAGGTCATGTCGTGCTGCACACATGACCACGGAGGCCACGGCAGCGCCGTGGATGTGGCAGTCTCAGGTCACGGTACCCAAACAACCGGTGTGGGGCTTGTGGCCATTTTCCTGGGATTATAGAGGGACCGGAACACCAGGGGAGAGAGTGGCGCCTTCCCCAGAGGCACCTGGCAGGGGCAGGGTACGCAGCTCTGAGGAGCACTTTGCTAAGCCCCTGATGTCCGGGACAGTAGGCGGCCACCGTTCATAAAACCTGTCCCCTCCAGCCCTGGAGAGAGCAGAGTCACTCTGTGCCTGGGCCCCCAGCCTCTGCCTCTGGCAGGACCTGTCGTCTCACTGCTGTCAGGCACACGACCTCCCTGGGGGCAGCCGGGTTGCTTAGGGTCACCCTCTTGGAGCCAGCAGCAAGCACTGTCCCTGGTTCACTGTCCCTCCTCTAAGAGACTGAATGAAGGAGCAAAGGGCTCACACTCTGGGCTGGGCTGGAGCCCTTGTGACACTCGGACTGTGCAACTGGGCCCTGAAGATGATTTTACATAACCTGCAGAGTGGGTGACTGGGAGACCCAGATGGACCCAGGGTGTTTTGCTATTTCTAAGTCATAATTATTTAATGAGCTTAAACCTGTTTATTGATTACAAATCTAGTTTCAGACAGGAAACTACGGATCACACACACGGGGGTGGAGACGTAAGACAGTAACTCATTCCTAACTAATATGGTAGAGACCCGAGTATTGCAGGATTGCGGAGGGGAAGAAGTCAGTATAGACTAAAGCAGTCAGGACGGCTTCAGAGTGGGAGCGACGTCAGCCAGACGCCAGAGAGTAGGGCCTCCTGGGTGTGGGTCGGAGAGACCTGAGGGCCAGCGGACTGGACTCCTGGTGACCTGGGGCCAGGGACCACTCGTTGAAGCACAAACCAGGACTTCATTAGCGCACAGACAAAACCACAGGGGCGTGGCGAGGGCCAGCATCCACTGTCTCAGGAGCTCAGAGGCTGGCAGACACTCTGTCACCACTTTTCGGGGCAGATGCCCCCAGTGCTTTGCTGCTGCAGGTGCGCTCTCCTCACCGAGGTGGGGGGGCTGCCCGCAGCTTGGACCTGCCCTCATCGCACCTGCTCTCAGGAGGCGAAGGGGTGTTCCTGCCCCGCCCCCGCCCCCACCCCCTCACTGGGCCCAACTGGAGTCCCAAGCCTGCCTGTACAGCCGCCTTCTGGAGGGTCAGCCATGCTCCACATCAGCGATTAAACACAGCCTCTGTAAACTAATGACCCGTTATGTCAGCGCAAATAGGAAAGACTCAGGACGTGTCCCTCCCTGGGGCACCGCACTTCCTCCTGGTGTCTGCTCTGGAGGCCCGTGGGGCTAGTCGTGCAGGTGCAGTCGAGATGAGTCTTCATTTGGCAATCAAAAGTCAGCCTCGAGCTGTCGACGGCGGTGAGGCAGTTACACCGAGGAAGTGGGCAGAGCTCTGCCTCAGGGCTTCCCCCCCGCCCCGGGGTGCTGGTTGTAAAACATCGTCCAGTGCACTGCTGTCTGTGTGGCCACTCCGGACAGGAAAGAGTCCTGATGTGACCTAGTCCAGGTCCCACGGATGTCCCAAGTGTGCTCTGTCGCCCGAGGAAAGGGGGACCCTCCTGGTCCACAAGGACACCAGTCATCACGGAGGGGGTCCAGCAGTGGACGGTCAGAGCCTGTGAGGGTGTCAGCAGAGCATGGGCTCCGGGCCAAGAGCAGCCGGGAGAGAAGGGCAAGGGACGGAGGAACTCATCCTTGTCCTCGGCCCCAGTGCAGTGGGAGGGAGGCCCGTGCCCTGTGATAACAGCAGTGAGCCCCATGGGAGCTCGGGGACACAGGCAGCGACCGTGCCCTGACCCGGCTGTTCCGAGTGCGCTCCAAGGTTACACAGGAGCCCTGTCCATCGGGAGGGATGTGTGCTCGTGGCAGCCTCCCCAATGGGGCTTTCATCAAATGTCACTGTCTGTGTGTTTAATCCCCACTGGACAGGACAGGGGGCAGTAGAGAGGCGAGCAGGTGTGAACGGGACAGGTTGATGGCCCTTCCCAGGACGGGCGTCCTGCCCGCTCCTCCCACCTCGGGGCGTCTACCGCACAGCCGCGTGGCAGTGACAGCAGGGGAGTGAGGGGGCGTGTCCACTCACAAGGAGGCGTGGCGGTGTGTTGGAGACTGTGTGTTGGGGCCATCAGAGTTCGAGCCACCAGGAGGAAATTTGGGAATTTGGCAGTTTTGGGAGATGGTTCAAGTGAGGGGTCCTCTGAGCTCTGGCAGGCCTCAGCATTTCACAGGAGTGCTTGGCTCCGGGGCCGCAGACTAGACTGTTTGAAGACCAAAAAGAGCCCATCGCAGGTTCACAACACGCTCTTTGCCCACACTGTGGGGGAGACGCAGGCCCAGGAAAGGCATTGCACTGAGATACATCTGCAGGATCCCGGGAGCGGTCTGGACATGCATGCTGCCGGCTCCTGGCGCACGAATTGCAGGTGCAGAGGCGTCACGACCTCAGGAGAGGGCGGTCCAGAACATGTGTGCCTGCTGGGTTGTGCAAATGCTAACTCACAGCCGCACCGGAGCCCAAGTCTGTGAAGACATGATTAGAATGCGGTGCTGCGGAGACTGTAGCAGTGGGGTCACGCACAGGATGATCTGTGTGTTGGGCTGTATTGGAAAGGCTCATTTAATGTTGCTAACCCTGCACTCGGGGCTATAGAAATGATGAGTGTCTAGATAGTCCCTTCAGGAGGGTTCAGTCAGTATTTAAAACATGTCACGAAGGGCTCAGCTGTAGCCTCACCAAGGCAACAGCGGTTTGTGTTGGATGCAGACCGACTGCCCACAGGTGTGGTCAATAAACCTGCGGCCTTGATCTCCGTGCTGTCCCAGGAAAGCAGACAGCTCAGGGTCGGCAGCCAACAAAGGCAGCATGATCAAAGACGCCGGCTTGAAATGGGATACAGTACAGTTTGAAAGACTCATGCAGGCACGTTCCCAGGGAGAGTTCCATTCCCAGGGAGAGTTCCGGGGCACTCCCGGGGGCCGGGGCAGGCATGGCGCTGCAAGCCCAGGGCTCACCAGGCCTTCGGCAGCTCCTCTGAGTCATGGTTGCTGGAAGCTGGCTGGTGGACATCCAAGTTGGCTTAGACACAGAGCAGAAATGAGAAGTGACTGCCGCAGGCTAGGATCCCCTCGGGCAGATGCACCAGGACCTGCAGGGCCCGGCCAGCAGGCGGGGCCAGTCTCTGTCTCCACATCCCCTGCATTCCTGCCCCAGCCCACCTCCGGGCTTCTCCGCCAGTCTGCTCGGCCCCCAGCTACCGCCTGGATTTGACTGACTTCCTCCATTCACTCCATCAACGGTTTGGGCTTGGACCCTACGAGAGTCCATGGTTCTTCCATGGAGCACTGCTGCCTGAGCAGCCAGCCTGCAGGGCCCTGTCCACGAGTGGACTGGTCGAAGTCTCTCCTGCCTGCACCTCCAGATTCCCCGCCCCGCTGGGCCCCGGGGCCTCACCGGGCCTCAGTTGCATGCAGACTAGCCAGATTAGTGACGGAGGAAGCAGAGAGATTCCCCCCTCCCTTCCTCTGTCAGCATCATTCCCGTGTCTTCTAGTTCAGTTTGCAGAAACTTGTTCTAGTGTCTCGGCAACTCTTCCCGCGTCGATGAGGGGCGATTAAACCCTGTCTTCCAGCCCCGGTGCAAGGCTCACAGGAACACAGGAAGGAGCTGGTGGAAGCATCCCAGGTCAAGGGGGTGTCTAGGCAGCTCTCACCTCTGCTCCGCCCATCAACCTTTCTGCACAGCAGTTCCCTGGGGGAGGGGCACAGGTCACACCTCAAGTTTCCACCTTGCCGAGCACTGCGTCTCATTCTAGCCCCTTCCTGACCTCTTACTGCCAGGCTTCATGCTGATTCACGGGCTGCCCAGCTTTTCCGTGGGGTCTGCATTTCTGTTTCCTTCTGACACCCTGCCCTACCAAAGGCACGCACTCCGCCCGCTGAGGGACACCCGGCCAGGAGGGTGTCTGCAGCATGCATCCACCCACCGGCGTCCCCAGGGGCGGCTCTGCTGACAGTGTTGCATCTGATCAGTGATTCTGTCCTGTGGGGCAGCTGTACTGTGCATGCTGGCTTCTGGTTGAATTGTTCCAAGTTACAAATTGATGGCATTCAAATTCACTTTTGCTCCTATTGTAAATACTTGGAAATCTTTATTTAAATCAGTCAGCACCAAATAGGTTCATTGGGAGCATGTAGAATTATTTTCTATGTTTTCTAAATCTTTCTCCCCATAGCTATGAATCTTGAAAATCCAAGCGAGGAACTCTTTCAGCCGAGTTGCTCATTGCCCGAGTTTTTCTGTTACTGTTCTTCTGAGCGAATTCAAACTTGGCCTGTGGAGGCCGGAGTTGTGTGCCTCTCTGGGTTTTGTCCTACCATTTATGTGTTGGGGAAAATCCCCTCACACCTGCAGGTGTGGACGCAGTCGGTGCGTGCATGTCCATCTGTGTGCGTGGCACTGAGCTGCTGAGGACAGAGGAGCTCCAGGTGGGAAGAAAAGGAAGTGTGGCCGAAGCTGCAGACAGGATGGCCCTCGAGAACGATTCTGAGGGCAGTTCCACGGAGGAACATCTTGAGAGATTTGTCTGAACGTCCAGGGGCTTGCTTTTTAGTACGACGGTGGGTTTGTGGTTGGGGGGTAGCTAATATTCATACAGAAAAGAAAGACCGAAATGTAAAATGTGTACCTAGTTTTCAGAAAATCTGTTTTTAAACTAACTCCAATAGTTTCTTCCTGGAACCAGTGGCCATCCTCCCCTTGCCGTGAGCGAGGTGAACAGGGCTGTGAGTGGGGGCAAGTGACAGAGCTGAGGCAGTGACAGCCTGGGTCCCCTCGGACTCTCACTCCTCTCCCTCTCGCACACAACGCTCAAGGCAGAGACCCTCAGGCACCACTGGATGGTTCCAAGTCTGGTCCCTCCTCACGCTGCAGACTGCGTGCCCGCCCCTGCCTGGAGGTGCTCCCGGCACCTGTCCCCGAACATCAGCCTGGTGCTCAGCGGTCATCCTGCCGCCCTAACCCCTTCCTGCAAGGCTTCCCTTGCTCTGCCAGCAGGTCACCATCATTGCTCTTAGTGATGTTACATTCGCTGTGCCCCACACTAGACCCCCACTCCGTCCTCACCCCACCTTACACTAGTCTATCCTTTCTTTTTTTTTTTTGACCAGAGGACTGTTACTGTCTAATGGATTGACTGGGTTGGCCAAAAAGGCCCTGAGTTTTTTCCTGCGAGATGGCTCCAGTAGTGCTCAGTCGTGTTTAACTTCATTTGAAACAATTTTGTTAGATTCTATTGTGACAGCTGTCGCATCAGCATGCGTTTTTTAAAAGCTTACTCAAAATTGGTGACTTTTTGTGCAGCCACTGTAACATTAAAGATGGAAGAGGATATGCAACATTTTTGGTGTGTTATGCTTTATTATTTCAAGAAAGGTGAAAATGCAACTGAAACGCAAGAAATTGGTACAGTGTGTGGAGAAGGTGCGGTGAATGATCGAACGCGTCAGAAGTGGTTTGCAAAGTTTCATGCTGCAGATTTCTCACTGGACGAGGCTCCATGGTCAGGTAGACCAGCTGGAATTGATAGCGATCAAATTGAGACATTAATTGAGAATAATCAACATTCTTCTATGCAGGAAATAGCTGACATACTCAAAATATGCAAGTCAGTAGTTATTAGTGAACATGAAAAATGTGTCTTTCATTTTACAGAAAAAAAAACTAAACAAACTTTTTGGTCAACCCAACACTAATTTACTTAATGTTTCAAGTTGGCTGTTTATCACCATCTCTCTCCTTCCCCCACTCACCCCGTCCCCGTCACTGGATTGGAGCTCATTGCAGGGATCTCTGTCTGGAGTTCGCACGCGTGTCCCCGCTGTGCACAGCAGGGCTGTGCCTCCAGCAGCACTCCTCGCCGTTTCCTGAAAGAATGGGTTCGTTGCATGACGGTTGTTTTATATTCCTACAGAATGTGTTTACCCAGGTCTATAGCATCGCAGTGGCACAGCCTGGTGTCCTGAATGACAGTGGGTACAAAAATTGCTGGGAGACTGGCCATGTGACCCACCTGTTTGAGGAGCAGATGGGTGCACACCAGCCACCGGGAGCCACAGCACAAAGGCATTTTAGCAATTTTTCCCTCAGAGGATTCCTTGAATTACCGATCGATTGCTCACTCCTCTTTGCCAGGACAGATGAGCTCAGCCCACAGAGATTTTGTTGGAAATGCCTTGCGCAGGATGGCTCATCTCCGCTGTTCCGTCTCTGAGCTGTTCCCTGTCCTGTCCATTCCACCCGCCCGTCCACTGGACTGCTCCCTTCACTCCCTGCTTTCCCAGCTCCAGCCGGTCCACAGGGCTCCTCTTGGTCTTGTCCCCTGTGTACTTGCTGCGATATCTCCTTCCCATCCACTGCCAGCATGTTCGTAAGTGCGGGTTGAACATTCGGTGGTGGCCCCTTGACAATTTTGTGACAGTCCCACACGGTGGCCGTCTGCGTGCCGGTGTGTGTCGCTGGTCTTTTCTCATTCAGACCGAGACCTGCCCAGTTCCTGGCATGAACAGAGATACCTCAGCTTCATCCTGGACACCAGGGTGCTGTGAGCCCCTGGAGCCTATTTACACCCCTTTTAGCAGGTTTTCGGGGACACTGAGAGGTGGGAGTGCAGGTTCCCCGCCGTACCCCACTGACACCCTGGACGGAAGGAGGGTACCTCATTCCTGCTACACAAAGGTGGCATCCAGACCCCCCACCAGGCTTCCGCCACCCAACTCTGGCTGGGAGGCGGGGTGCCCTGTCACATGGGGCGAGGGCTCCTTACCGCTGGAGGCTGGTGAGAGTTCTAGCTCCTGGTCAGCCTTCCCAGATGCCGTCCAGTGGGCGAGGGGACTGCCACAGGCCTCCCCAGTGGTGCTCTGTAGTCAGGGCGCAGGGTCGGGCTGCAGGTTTCCCTGTGACGTGCGGCTGGAGCAGGGCACTTAGTGTCCGAGGGTCCTCTATCTTGTAGAACGGCCCCCCCCCGCCCTTCAGCCAAAGAGAGCAGGCTCTTCACGGGACTGTGTTTAGTGTGCAGCCCGTCAGCATTTGCCGGCAGCCAGCAACCAGCGTGCCCAGTCTGGGACGTGTGGCAACATGTTTGCGAACGCTAGGGACCTCACTGCCATGCCCTTCCTCCGATCCCCGCACCCCAAGGTGGCCCTGCCTCCTCCTCCCCGCCCTCCGGTCCTGGCCTGTCCTCTCTCTGTGCGACTGCCCCGGAGCTGGCAGGGCGGGAGCCAGGGCACCACACCCTCTCACCCCAGAAATGGAGTGCTGGAAGGGCTGTTTTAGTGTCTCCCCTTTGAAAAGGAGGCCAGGACAGAGGGGAAGGTTTTATGTTAGCATGTTTGTCGTCATTTCAACTCTCACACTGGCTCTTTTCCTCTAATTTGTTTTCCAAAATTGATTTACCTTCCACTCATTTTGATTTTGGATTTTTTGTTATCTGCCCATAGGAAGGTTCATGCCCTTTTTCCCCCTGGGAGCGCTGTTGCTTCTGCCTTTAGACTGGGTATTTTTCTAGCCAGTCTTCCACACCAGCTGGGGTCATTCTGAGTGGCCGTAAGCTGGACGCAGTTTAACCGCCTGACAGGATGTGCCACCGAGTGTGGCCCTCCCTGGACGCACGATGCTCTTTCCAGCTTTTGACCCGAGAGCATCCGGCCCGGTCATTCTCGATGGCTCCTGAGTCACTGCGCAAAGTGGACTAAAGGGAACACTCCACCCTCCGCATCGGCAAACAGGAGGTGCGGCCTCACTTGCCTCGTCTTTGGGCTGGTTCCACCCATTTGGCTTCACGGCCTGAGTTTCTCTGGCTGAGCGGAGAGCAGCTTGGCACGGCCCCGAGGTCAGTGGGCCCCCCGTGCCCATGGCGGGTGGTGGGGCAGCTGGAAGGGAGGCGGGTGGTCGGGGGCGGGAGGATCAGTGAGTGGTGATGTCTGACCCTGGGCAGGTGGCACCGCGGTGACCCTCACACTTTGCTCCGGACACAGTGTGCTGGTCACACCCCTCGCTCAGCCACCAGCGGAGAGCCCCCTTGGTTTCTCTGTGCTGCTCTTCCATCGACAGGGGGGCTGCCGAGTGTTCTCCCCAGGTGTGTGGTTAAACCTGAGAATCTTTCCAGTTTGGGGGAGATTCTGTTTTCTTTCTTTTTCTTTTTTTTAACCTACAACTGAAATTAATTCCATACACAGTAGAGCCATGGGGTGGGGGATGAATGAAAAATCATTTGTGTTTAATTCTGGAAACACAAAAGCCCCACCTCCCTCACCAGGCAGGTCGGAGTTTCCCCACTGGGCTCCGCACACTGCACACACACTGTCTTCAGGTGGGAAGGGAGCTCCTTAGCCCGTGCGGACGGCAAACAGCTGGAGATCAGTTTTGATTGACATTTCGTTTGCTTTTTAAGATCTGATTAGCATTTGCAAAATTTGGGATCATTAAACTTAATCATGAGATAATAAGATGATGAGAACTGAGTGCTGTTTCTAGATAATCTTCTTTGCCGGCAAATGCAGAGGAAAGGGAGAGTCTGGGTGTGGGGGTGGTTACACAGTGACTAAAGTACTTACTTTCAAGGCTGGAGCCCGTTATAAAGTTGAACAGTGAATATTCAATTAACAAATTAATATTCACATTAAAATATAACTATTAAATTGGAGGCATTCACTGGCATTAAATCCGATACAACAATAGGCGAAGGTGCCGGACCAGCTGGAGGGCCTGTGAGAGGACAATGGCTGAGACATCTCTTCAGACTGACTCAGGGGTCACTTTCTCAAATCTCGGACCTGTTTAAAATACATTCTACATTTATATAGAAAGATAGACAAAATGTTAATAAACAAACACTTTTGATCCCCTTTGAATGTATACCTTTATTGGTATGAAGATGACATGCATCTAACCTCTCTAAACGCACCTGAGAAAAATTTACTTTTAAAATATATCTTCCAGCCTACTTTACTTAGAATTGAGAAAGCAAAGTGAACTCAAGAGTCTGAACTTGTTTTTCAAAGAGGTAACGACCTAAAACCAAAATTAAACATAAGTATCTTTTAGATTTGAGGTCACAATCACCGTATGATTATTACTGTTTATTTATGCTAATGATATGCAAGTCTTGGCAACGCAGCAAAAAGAGTCCCTGATTAAATACCTTCACGGTGAATTTAGGTCAAAAGAAGGGGGGAGAAAATACACTAAAAAAAAATCTTTCCAAGAGGCAGGGGTCTGAGCTGGACAAGAACTAATGGTGACCCCGTTATGGGCCTCAGGCCAGTGGCCTCATGAATTCTGGCCAATGGGAACTGTGCCAGCGAAACCCCACAAACTCCTCCGTGCACTGTGCTGGGTGCTGGCTTTGTAGGAAGAAGTAGGACGCAGCCTGACACCCTAGAGGAGCTCTCAGTCTAACAAGCTGATGGGAGAGAGGGCATGAGTAGACAATTAGGATGCAGTATGTGTCCCAGTCACCAAATGCTGTGTAACAAACTACCCCTGAACTCAGTGACTTCAAACAATGCCTGTGGACTCTGAGGCTGGCGAATCCGAACAGGGCCCACGGGAGAGGCTAGACCCTGCTCCTGGATGTCTGGCTCTCGGTGGGAAGACACAGAGCTGGAGGCTGCGGGGTTTATGCCCCGCTCTGGTGTTCGCTGGGATACAGGCCGGCACGTCCGTGGTGTGGCCAGCTGGCGCCCCCATCCACGGAGTCTGGGCCTCCCCGTGGTGTGGCAGCCTTAGGCAGCAGGGTTTCTTAGCTGGTTGTTTCGGGCTCCCATATGAAGTGTCCTAGCTCTGGAGGACAAGGTGCTCTGTCTTTGACACCCTGGCTGGGAAAGTCAAGTGCTGTTTCTACCACACTCTCTTGGTTATAAGCAGGTGAGCAGCCCTCTCAGAACGAAGGGGGAATTTGATTTGGCATCTTGATGGGACAGTGCTATGTTCTGGAAGAGCATGGGGCAGAGGAGGTACTGTTACAGCTATTTGGAAAATGCCGTCCGTTACGGGATGGTAATTTCAAATATGCCTTTGGAAGTCCGCCCTGTAAACCGTGCAGCCTAAGGCCTCTAACTCCAGTGTGGGCGGGACTGAGTGATTCTCTTCTAGCAAGGTGAGCCGTGGGGAACGATGTCGGTGACTTCTGAGGCACCTTATGGGTGACTAGTGGCCAACCCGAACGGATCCTCTGTCAGATGGGACCGTCCAGAGAATGACCGGAGCTAATGAACTTGAAGGGCTGAGACCAGGGCCCACCGGCCCTAGGTTGGGTGCAGTAATTCACCCACCCTCCCAAAGTCAGCCCCAGCATCGCCCTGGGTGTGTTAAAAATGCAGATCCAGACCCTGCCGCACACCCAGGCGTAGGAATCCGCATTGTCACGCCACCTCTTGATGGTGCAAGGGTGCATTGATGTCCCAAAGCTCCACTACAGAGGACGGAGGCACCCACCTGCCCCGGCCCTAGCGCCTCACGGGGAGAGTTCTCGCCCAACAGATTTAGATGGCAGCCTGGAAACCAGGATGGCTAAGAAAAGAAACAGAAAGCCACCTTTCCTGGTGGTTACAAATGACTTTCTTACTTCTGTGTTCTATTTTTAACCCGACTGAAAATAAGACTTAAAAAAAAAAGTAAATTAGTTCCTGTAATTTCCTTTCCGTTCAGTGCTTCGAGCTTCTCCCTGGGGCCACAGCACTCGTTAATCTAGTCCCAGGAAAATCAGTCATTTTTCATTAATGATTCCTTTGCCGTCCCCTCATCCGATTAGATGCAGGATTAAGTCCCCCTTGAAAAGCCTCCGACCCCCACCTCCCTGCCCGCTCATTGCTCCAGGGAGGACCACGAAGGTCAGTGTGGCAGAGGAAGTTCATCAGTGAGACAAGGTTTCCCTGGAACACCGGCCGCTCAATTTGTGCGACAACTTCCTCGGCTTAGCTCTTGCCTGGGCGACCAGCTAGACAGAGACCAGGAAGCCCGGAGCCGCCCTGGCAGGCAGGGAGCCACCCTTCTGTTTCTGCTCCCGGGAGGGGTCCTCTGCCGCTCAGCCTCACCCAGGCCTGTCCCCCAGGCCGGACTGTGTTGTGTCAGTGACATTAGCAACCTGACCCGTGACAGGGACCATCAGTCTGAAACAAGGTGCTAGAAGATCTCTGTGTTGACGATGTTGGACAGATCAGAAAGTAGGGCCAGATGGGATGCTGTCTTGGAGACTGAAGCCTGTGACAGCAGCACACGCTGTGGCCCGGGGACAGATGGGTCCTCCTTTCAGTCCACACGTGTCCCTTCTTTGTCCAAATTCCTTACAGAGGGGGCGGGAGGGTGTCTGCACAGGGTCCGCATAACGAACGGGACTGTTGGCGAGGACGAGGGAGCACTCCATCCCCCTGGAGCACTCCCGGGCTGCCAGGAACGAGGCCGCACCGCTCTGTGACTCCTGCCGAGGACTCCCCCTTCACCTCTCTCCTCGCCCAGTGCCCTCGGCTCGGTCCCCGGGTGGAGATGGAAAAGAGGGCGAGAACGCAGGTCTCCCCCGATGTTTGGGGCTTCACTGCAGTTGTTTGGGGAACAAACGGGATGTTATTTATAATAAAACTTTCCGAGTCAGGCAGCCCACTCTGTTACTGACTGGCCTGTCAGTTCCTTACTACATCGCTTGGCACACAGGGCTTAATTAACAATATTTAATGACACTCACTGAATGCCTTCTATGTGAGCAGTAAATACACAAATGTCAGTGCTAATGTTATTCCCACTATCCACTGTGGTTTTCTTGTAGAAGCGAGGCACAACTTTACATGTCCCTTCCTGGCTCTGAATTTCCTAAGCTTTGCTCTTTTCCTTCCTTTCTTAGTTCTTCCCTCCCCTCTGCGCCCAGATTCATCCCAACTCAGAGTTGGGTTCCTGCAGAAACACTCTTTAGAAGTTGTTCCTTTGCCTTTTTCTCAAGCAAACTCGGGGCCAAGCTGGTATTCTCACAGGCCGTTGCACCATGTGTGCAAGAACTCACATAGTACACACATGGGCACAGCCCTGGGCCTCTCTCCCCACTGGTCATCGTCCTCTTGCTCTTGGCCAGCCACTGTCGTCAGCCGGGGGCAGCTGTATCGGCCAGGTCCTTTCAAGAATATATATCTACACATCCACAAAGAACCTTCACGGCAATGCCCACGTGAAATAGCCAGGTGCTACAGTGTGGCGGGGTTGACACGTGCAGCCAACCATCACACCAGCCATGGCTGGAGCCAGGGCAAGGTGCCCACGTGCAGTTAGAGCCCTTACCTTTGGCCTCGGGAGCCCTGAGACTTGAACAGGGGAAGAGCTGGGGAGGGGTGGGCGTGGCCAGCTGCCAGAAGGAAGCAGTTCACCAAGCAGCACCTGCCTGAAGGGGTCATGGTCACAGTCCTACAGAGAGGTTTCTGTGGGTTTCTGCAAGTCTGCTGAGTAGTGCTAAGAAGCCAATTAATGGTTTTTATAATTTCTCTATAGTTACCAAGCTAGGATCTGTTTAAAACCCACATAGTGAGGCGCGCCGTATCCAGATGTTCGACGCTGGGCCAGTGGAAGCTGTTTACAACACAAACGATCTGTGCCAAAGGCTCACCGCCCCATGGATTTCACAGACAAAGCCCGGGACCTCGTAGAAGGAATCCCAGAGAGCAGTAATTCTGGTAGACAGTGGACTGAGGATTTTCTAGAGTTTAACATCATGGATGATATGGGCAAGGTTTTGTTCCCTGAACAAGCTATGGACTGTTGTGTTTGTTTGAAAATATATGCAAGATCCATGCAGGTCAGGGCCCCTGTTAACCTTCACACACTCTGCCAAAGTAAAGAAAAAAAGTTATAATGCACAGAAAATTCCAGGCCTGGCCATGAGGTGCAGGAACCCGTCCTCGGGCCCACTCATGGGCTTCACTATTTGACCCGATGAAGCTCAGGCAGACCCCAGCAACATGGGCTTCCGGGGCCTCTGCAAGCGTGGGGTGTGATCGGAGCGCAGCCTGACCATTTAACCCGTGCCAGCCTCCTAGGAGATACGTTCCTGGCGCAGTCATGAGGTGAGTGCGGCAGCAGCTGGGCCGGCAAACATGTTCCCGAGAAGCTGAGTGGCCTTGGGAAAGCCACTAGCTTCCACTTTGCCACCTGCAGCATGGGGAGTGAATGGCCGTCTCTCCAGCTGGCCATCAGGGTGACACAAGGGGACATGAGAGCCACGGACCTGCCCTGGGCACTGGAGCCCTGACTCTCAGTGTCCAGGCCTTCCAAAGCCACATGCCTGTTGCCATGGTGACCGCTGGGTTGATAAGCACTCACACTGACAGATTTAGCAAATAAAAATTCAGGACCCCAGTTAAATCTGAATTCCACATAAACAGTAAATAAATTTTTAGTGTACATGTACCCCAGACATTGCAGGTCTCATGCTTTAGAATATCTTTCATGTAGTTTTGCATGAGATGCGCTCATGCTAAAAAGTCACCTGTAGTGGACCTGGTATTCAGATTCCACTGTGTGCTCCATCGCTCTGCCAGTGACTCAAGAGGGACAGCGTATCGCCCTCTGGACACACTGGTAGGAAGTGGCGCTGGAACCAACAGATGTCGGGAGAGTTTCAGAGCTGCCTGCTGACCTCACCGATCCCAAGTCTGAGAGACGAATGAACAATTTATACGTTGCCCTCGACAATTAACAGCTGCCCTAGCAAAGAAGTCAGTCTTGTTTTAGAAACAACAAAACTGAATATCCCGTGGACTCCTGCGCCGAGGGCAGGAAGCCGTGTCTCGTGTGGAGAGGAAACGGTTTTTAGAGACATGGTTCCAGGGTAGTCTCTCCTTCACGTTTCTGGCCCTGAAAATTATTCCGGGGATTGTTTACGGTTTAGCATCTTATTGTTTTCATCCTTTTCAAAACCACAATATACGTCTTTCTCAGTGAGTCATGAATTTGAACTATGAAAACAAGTCTAATTATATTGTGATGAGGGGAAGGTGAGAAAAGACATTAAATAGATGGAAATTTAGAACCAGTATTTATCTTAAGTAGATTTTAGTAGTTTATTAATGTTGCTTTTAAAATTTAAAAAAATTGATGGGCGTGAAGACTCCACCGTTGTCAACTGGTTTTTGACTGGTGTGGATCTCTGTGAATGTTCTAGAATGTAGCTGAAACTCAGGCCACCTCCCAGGTGGTGCAATGACAAGCACCGCTGTCATGTATGTAAGCCCTGGACAACAGGGCGGGCATTTACTGCCGCCTGGGCACCGACACTGGAGCCCCACCCCTGCCCCTGAGGTGGGATTGTCCCCATGCCAGACCGAGGTAGAAGGGGACACCACTCCCCCAGGTCGCTCTGCCGGGAAAGGAGGGGCAAGGTCAGGTCCCACCTGTGTTACTGGTGCGCTTCAGAGCCCAGTGAGACACAGACAGGATTTTGCAGCAAAGGAAGGAAGGGGTTCAGGAAGTGGCCTGGAGACACAGGTGAGCTGATGCTCAGAGGCCTGGCTGCCCCCACCCCCCATGGCTTCCAGGGGAAGGGCGGTGTAGGGGAAAGGTCACCCACTACCATGGCACTAAAGGACCGGGGGTCCTGGTTAGGGTTGTGGTCCCTGCCGACTGGTCTGCGCTAGGGGAGGGGCTCTGACATCAGCTGTGGCGTGACGTCCTCTGGCTGTCGGGCTTTTCTGAGCCTGGAGCTGCAGCGCTGCCAAGGCCGAGGTGCTATCTCTGGCTGGATGGGACTCTGTCTGCGTGGTCAGCAGACCTGAGCTTTGGGATTTGATGCCGACCAGAGCCTTGTGGTCCGGCGGGCTCAGTGGTGAAGGGAGTGGTCCCGCAAGGAAGAAGGAGGTCGGGATGCGGGATGAGGCCGGTTGGAATCGAAAGGCAGGAAAAGAGGGAATGTCGCGCAGAGGAAATGCAGTTTCTGCGCGGCTCCGTGTGGGTGGCCCAAGCGCGGGAGCTTCCCTGGGAGACAGTGGGAACAATGGGGACTCTGTAGGACGTCTGGCTTCTCCGTCACGGAGCAAAGGGAGAGCAGGAGTTGTGCATAACTTTTATACCCTGGGAGCTCCAGGCCTTTTCGTCACTGAACGGACTAGCATTGAAACGTCATGTATTTTCAAATTGAATTTTAATCTCCATCTCTCTCTGAAATTTTAAAAATGGAAATCCACGTGTGGCCCTGGTCTGCACGTCACTGAGATTCCATCTGCCTCTCTTCCTGTCATCCCCAGAGAAGGGAGCAGCGGGGGTGGAGGGCAAGCGTTGGGGGTGTGCCCTCGACTCTGGACCCTTCTTTCTCCATGGCAGAGGGTGCGTGTCTCCTTCCACATTCTTGTTAGCAAACGTTTAAAACTGCACCTGTGGGACGCTTCGCCGTCCCCACGGCAGCCAGGCCGTCTTCCAGAAGCCCTTGCCAGGTCCAGGCCCCGGACGCTCACTGTGAACAGACCCAGTCCTCCCTGTGGTCAGGTCATGTTCTCGCAGGTCGAATGTCAAGAGAGCACCCCCTGCCTCACACTGGACTTGCCGAGACTTCTGCAGGGGTCCCCCCTGTGCCCCGTGGAAGGTCAGCCTGGTCCCTGGTGGCCACCCAGAGCACACCACCTCTGCCGTGCTGGGTGCGCACGTGGGTAGTTCACAGCTGTGTCCCCTGCTGGAAGCCCTCCATTCCCCGAAGCACCCCAGCTCCTGCAACAGTGCCAGGCCCCCATAGGCGCTGGTCAGTATTTGGTGGGTGAGTAAGGACATAGATGTACCCGGGATAGAACAATCTGATGGCATCAGTGTCACGGAGCTTCTTTGCTGGAGGGGAGCTGTGAGAGGCTAACCTGTCAGGGCCCCAGGTGTGGGGTGGGGGCTGGACCCCAGGCCCTCCCCTCCCTCCCCCACCTGAGTATTTGGATGGAAGGCAGGGTGCACGGTGCCCCCAGCTTTTATCCTCAACTCTCAAGATAGCCGTGTTTCTGGACGTCTTCCCTCTTTCTGAAACTTGACCCTGTAACTGGAAACGGGCGGTAAGTCCGCTCCTGGCACCACTCACCCCGGTCCCCCCGTAAATGCTGGCCACACTGGCCCCGCCTGCCCTCAGTCCGCCTCTGTCTCTGGTTGGTGCCCCGATGTCTCTGTTTGCAAGGACAGGAGTGAGAAGGAGCAGCTCCTCCAGCCCCCGTTCCAGGTGTACATCATTGTGGCCGCTCATGGCTGTGACCTGCGGTCTCTGGGGAAAGGTCACAACGCAGCAGCCTCCCTTCTCTGAGGTTTGAGCTCCGAGAACCCACCAGGTGGAGTCCTTTCCCCCCTCACCCAGCCCATGCAAAGCCTGTAAGGAAACAGGCACTGGAGGGCTGGGAGGGGACAGTGACGGGGACAGGGAGGTATTGTCCTGTGATCCCAGCTCCTAGCGGAACAGTCTGCAGGAGGGATGAGCTGGGCGGCTTCGCACTCTTCCCTCCCTCCTGCCCCATCCAGAGCCTTGAGAGATGCTGCTCCCTGACGGTCCCCTGGGCACCTTGACTGCAGACACACACTCGAGTCTGTCCTCGGGCTCCTTGACTCAGTGTTGTCAGGTGACCTGGACTTGGGAGCAGGGAAGCTTGGAGGGCTCCAGATGGGGTGACGTGTGGCAAGGACACAGAGAGAAAACCCCGGAGCCTGGTGACGGTCAGAAGGCACAGGCTGTTGAACAACCAGAAACTGTTCAGAGTAAAATACAAGCAAGTGCCCATGTGCGTCGGGCACACTCAGTGTCAGGAGGACCGTGTCTGTGTGCTCGGAGCTAAGATTGAGTAGAAACCCGGGCATGTTTTCACACCTGCAAAGATGGGTGCCACATGGTCGGGAAGACAGATGTGGGGAAGGAGAGGCAGTTGGGACGTGGTGCTCAGACATGGCTGGGCCTGGGCCGGGGGTGAGGACGAAGCCAACTGCAGCCAACTCGGGGAGGGGGTGCTGGTCCCACAATTGACCCTCAAGGTGGGCGGGGGCCCACCAGTAGGCAGCTGGTGTCTGTCAGGAACCCAGACTCTGCGTCCAGCGCTGGGACAGGAAAGATGCATTTGGTTCTTGAACTCCATGCCTGTCTCCACGGCTCCCTGCGCCTGACCCTGACCCCGGCTCCTGTGTGCTCGAGTGACTGGGCACCAGAGCTGCCACTAGTTACTCAATCTCACGTTTCCATTCCAGTCTCTGTGCGGGATCGAGTGCCAGGTGGGCCCTGTGACAAAGGTGTGGGGCGCCGCCCAGGTGCGAGGACAGAGAGAGACGGCAGCCAAGAGCCGGAAATGCCTTTATTTTTGCATTTTGGAAGGACTTTTTTGAGGATGAGAGGCTTCCTTGTTCACCCAAATAATTATCAATGAAAAGTTACATTATAAAAAGCTATTACAAATACATAATTATATATATACCTCATGCGAGAGATTATGTGTAATTACACGTGGGATCGTAGAATGATTAAGATTAGGTAACGGTAATTACAAAAGCACCGTTTCCTCTGTCGCCCCTCCTGCGCCAGCATGGAGGTGGGAGGCTGGCCGTTGCTGACGCATGTGCACCAGCGGGGCTCCAGTCAGTGTGGTCAGATGCCGAGGCCTTTCCTGCAGAAAGTGGGGCCTCCCCACCCTCCTGGCGCTCTCCTCGGCACCTCCACCAGGCGGGCCGCAGAGGGGAGGGGAAGCGGCAGTGCTGCTGGTCTGGGGGGGATGTGGCAGGAGGGTCTGGTGGGGGAGGAGGGCCTGCTGGGCCACGAAAGGCCTTGGCTGTGGTTCGAGTACTCGCAGGGGTTCTCCAGGGGGCGTGTGGGCTCCTGGGGTCTAGACCAGAATGGAGCCCCAGCTTAACACTGTCTGTGTCTGCAGAAACGTCTGATCCGGGGACGGGGGGATCTGGGGTTGACAAGCAGAAGCCGCCAGGTGTGGACACTCAGCCTGCGGTGTCCCTCCGCCTCTCCCAGCTGCTCTCCGCTCCTCAGTCATCTCTCCTGTCCTCGTCGCCGTGCTAGCGGCAGTGGCGGTCCCGGTCCTGGGACACATGCAACATGTTTCATGCCGAATCTCCACAGCAACCTTTGAGCCGAGTCTTTGTCTCGCAGAGAGGGACCTGAGCACTGGCCTGCCTGCAGTCTCCCATTATCTCCCCCTCTGTCCCCAGGCGTCCCCCACACACGCACATGGTTTTTATGTCTTCATGACCTTGGAGAGCCCGTGGGCTTGGGTGTCCCCCTGTCTGAGGTCGAGTCCAGCTGCCCGCTTCCCAGCTGTGGGGGCTCGGCCAGCCGCCCGCCTCCCTGCGCCCCCGCCCTCACCTGTGGACTGGGGGCAGCGGCAGCCGCCCTCCTGGGATGGGCCCGAGTGCTGACTCAGTGGGTGCCGGCGTTGCCGGTTTCCTCCTCCTCGCCCCCGCCGCAGGTGCGAGTGGGCGCCCCCCTGCCATCTTCCCCTCGTGCCCGGGCATGTTTCCTGTCTCACGACAGCAGCCACAACCGACACAAGTCTGGCACACACCCTGGTCCTTAGAGCCCCCAGGCTTGGTTCCTCCGTCACCCCGAATCCTAAGCAGCAGATGGGGATTTTGCACTGAACATCACTCCTCGGGCCACACGCCCTTCCTGGCCTTGACCTGCCCCAGCTGGAAGTTGTTCCCGCACAGAGTCGGGGCCACACCTGATTGTGTGTGTGTGTGTGTGTGTGTGTGTGTGTGTGTGTGTGTGTGTTCAGGGGGTGATGTGTGAGTGAGCCCTCTGCTAAGTGTGTACCCCACTAGCCAGTGATGAAAACAGGGGACAGCCTTCCCAGAGGGCTCACACCCACCCACCCGCCCGCCGAACACTTTTGGCCTGAACGATTCATCTCAAAGCCACTCTGTACCTGTAGTCGTCATCACCAATGTTTGTTCAGCTGTGTTTCTGGACACTGTCTACACACAGGCTCTTCCAGAGGATGCCAGGTTGTTCTCTGGATAAAGTCAAGTCGATCATTATGGCCCGGAAAAAGACTTTTCCGTCTTCACCGGCTCCTAGAAAGACTATCTTCATACTTGCACGCAGGCCCGTGGTGTGGGCACCTGAATTGCCCCCACCCTTCAGGTGCTGGGGCTTCTACCTCCTCACAGCTTTGCTTTTAGCTAGTTCTGTGCAGCCGAGTGTCGCGAACAGGGGGAGAAATTGGGTACTCAGTGTCCTTTGATGGAACTTATAAGTATCCCAATCAGTCATCTCCCAGGATATTAAGAATTCCGTTTTCCATCTCGCTGCCTTTAGGAGCTCTGTGAGCACAGGGCATGGATTCCTGACGGATTCTGGCTTCTGATGGATTTTCCCCAGAGGCCCTTCATCAAGGAGTGCAAGCCGCCGGTCCTCTTACAGCTCCTCCCCTCCCGGTGACTGCAGAGAAGTTGCTCTTGTTTGCCCTCCTGCTCCAAGACCTTTCTGGGACTGGGGTCTGGGGGTGGCCGGTGGGGGTGACCCAACCCTTCACCCCTTGGAGGCGCTCCGTGTGCAGCCCTGCTCCCCGCACAGCCCGGCAGGGCGGCCCCGGTCGAGGAGGACGCACGGGATCAACGTGTGCCTGCTGTGGTCTCTTGCAGAGCTGGTCATGCTGCTGGAGTGGTGGTCAGGCACCGAGTGCGTCATCCACACGGACCCCCAGGCCTACCCCCGGTTCGGGAAGGAGAACGCCATCGTGGTTCTGAACCACAAGTTTGAGATCGACTTTCTCTGTGGCTGGAGCCTGGCCGAGCGCTTCGGGGTTTTGGGGGTAAGTTGGATGCGCCATTCCCCCTCCCGGCACCTTTCTCTGGCTCACACCACAACGCGCCCTTTGCTCTGGGGCATTCAGAATTTGCAGGCGCTTGAATGGAGCTTCTACCAGATCAGACGTTGTTAACCACCTGCTTTTCCTTCTTGGAATGAAGGTAATCCTCTGCCTGCGAACAGTAACATGTCTGTTCATTCAGCGGTGCCTGTGGCCAGGCATTCTACACACAGTCCATCCGTTCAGGCCTCACAGACACGTTTATGAGCAGGCGATGCACACCCTCCATTTTAACTGTTTTTTTATTTTTTAATCCTCACCCAAGGACACGTTTATTGATTTTTAGAGAAAGCAAAAAAAAAAAAACGATGAGAGAAAGGAACATCAATCCATTGCCTCCCATTCGCGGGACTCGAACTCACAACTTTCGGTGTAGGGACAACACTCCAGCCCATGGGTCCAAGTGGCCAAGGCGCACCTGGCTTTTCAAAAAGCTCAGGTTAAACCCTGCACTCGGGATCCCGCGGCTGCTTGGCAGATTTCGGTGTGAGCTCCTCTTACCTGGCGCCGCTTCCTATCCTCCACCCCCGTGGTCTGGTCCCACAGCAAATAGATGCCCTTGCCTCTGAATTTTCATCTCCAGGACTTGGGAAAGTCGGCTCCCTCAGCGAGAGGGTTTGAACGGCGGAGTTTGGAATAAACAGGAAATTCTGTTTCCCTCCACCTGCTTCAACTCCTCGCCCGCCTCTGGGTCCGGGTCCCCTGCGTGGACTGTGGCCGCCTTCGGCAGGCTCGTGGCAGAGCGGGTACTGGTGATGGACCAAGTCGCCCGCGGGGTCCGGGTGTGCCAACAGGAGGCACGAGTGGCTTGGCCTGGGGCCTCGAGAGGCTGTGACAGCAGGTCCCTGACATGGGCGCCATTCCCCACGGACAGACAGGAGGGCCACTCTCCTCACACCCGTCTTTGGTGGCCCCTGCAGAGGACCTCGAGTGTCGGAGTGCAGGAAGCAGAAGACCCGGCAAGCAGATGGGGCCAGAGCCCGTAGGGCCGGAGCCCAGAGGTCCTGGTGCGCCTGGTCCCCGAGGTGCCTGCAAGCCACCGAGCTGGCAGCAGAGGGTGGGGCCTGTCTGCCTTGCTTGGCCTGTTCAGGAAGACCCTTGGCCGAGGGGGACAAAATGCCCGTGGGACACATTGCATGCGAGTTTCTCACACTCATGTATTCTTTTCAACTTGGAGCAAAAGGAGAGAGGACGTTTGCAATGAAGCATATCCCGCTAACGTCTGCGGGACGAACGATGGTCGTCACTAGGCAGTTAACCCACCCGAAGGCCACGAAGGTCCTACAGTTTTCCAGGAGGTGCAGCCGCGCCCTAAGTCACTGTCACCGCCCCACGGCTCCTCGAAACCTGGATGCCCATGGGTGCCGGCACCAAAAGGACTCCAGGAAAGGACCAGCCCTCCCGCCCGCAGTTTCCCTGCCAGTGCTCTGTTCTCCACTCCAGCCCTGACTTGGTGTCTGTGTGCGTGGGTGTGCTTGCGCACAATTCCAGAGGCAGAACCGAACATGCTAGTGTCGACCCATCTCTGCTACAGCCTTCACTTCCTACGGGCACGCCGTGCTGGCAGGATCTGGCTGCTTCCTCAGACAGAAACCAAAGGGCTATGGCCACGTGTAGAAGGGTGTGTGTGCAGTTGCTGTACCTGGAGCCCGTTCTTGGGTGAGGAGGGGTTTTTGGGGACTCCACACAGTGTGACACAGGCAGGCCTCAGCCCTTCAGCCAGGACAACACATCTGCACTGCTCGCTGGAGCTGGGGAGCCCTGAAAACCACAGAACTGTGGTGAGGGTACAGAGGGGCTGCACATGACACTGTCCCCGGGCCTCAAGCACTGGACAAACAGCCAGGGCTAGGACCGCATGAATTCTGCTGAAGCAAAGTGCAGAGTGGCAGCGGGCACCACCAGGGGAGGTACAGGGAAAGTTCGGGGACCTTGCCGGGGGCCGGGCAGCTCAGGGGGCAGCTGTCCGACTCCGGGCTCCGAGGGACATGTCCTCTCTACCGGCAGGGAGCAGCTCACCATCTGTGTGTCTCCAGGAGCACCCGAGGTCGGGCCAGGGTGTGGCCACTTTCCAAAGTGACCCTCCCTTGGAAGGCATAGAAAGGACATCTTGTTATATTCACCATCCAGCAGCACCTTATGTCTCCAATGACCTTCATGCAAGTCACCTGAGTCGTCATCTTGCAAAAATAACACGTGAGGGTGAGGCTGCTCCGGGGTCAGGCGGGCTTGCTCTGCAAGACGAAGAGGGAGGCAGGCTCCTGACTGGGCATTTTCCTTCTTCACATGGAGCAGCCCAAGCGGAAGTGCATTTACACTGGAGCAAGTGAAGTCTGCATTCTTGGGGTGTCCGACCTGGGGCCTGTGGGCCGCAAGCAGCCCAGGATGGCTATGAATGCAGCCCAATACAAAATCATAAATTTACTTAAAACAAGATGAGATTTTTTTGCAATGTATTTAATGTGTGGGCAAGACAACTGTTCTTCCTCCAGTGTGGCCCAGAGATGACAAAAGGTTGGTCACCTGTGAGTTTCCAAGGGCCCATGCGGTCCCTGCAGGCTTTGGTCCCCTCGGAGTGGTCACTTCACGGTGCGAGCCAGATCTGTCCTGATGGGCTAAGGGTGACACAAGGACAGGGAGAGCGTGTCTGCCTCCCTGCCCATGCTCTCGGGCCTGCGTGTCTGCTCTGTGCCTGCCCCCTCCCCTGGAGCCTCTTCTCTGGGTTCCCCCCCTGACCTGATGCCTGGCCTGACTTCCCCTGGGGTGCATGCTGCAAGAGAGAGGAGGAGGCACCCAGGGCTGAAGCCGCAGCCATTGAGTAACCGCATGGGTCATACTTTGTCCGTGAGAACAGAGTCAGGGAGCCCTCGGGGCAGGGGCACCAGGAGGCAGGCTCCCGGGGCTGGCATGGGGCGGCCTGCCACCTCATGCCACAGTCACGTTTCCTGCTCAGGAAGTATCACCGAGGGGATCCGTTCCAGCTCCACCTGGAGACGGATGGCATTTGTGCTGCATTTCTTTTTCCCTGGAGGCGAGTAGCATGATTGTCCCTAAGCGGGGGGCGCTCTGTGGGATGTCGTGAGCTGGGGCCGCTGACGGAGGGTGAGAGCAGTTGTGGTCATGAGTCCTTGGGATGCTTCTCCAGCAGGAGTGCCCAGTGGGTGTTAGCTGTGGCAGACCCCGTGCTGGGCGTTGTGCAGACACAGTGGTGGATGGAAAGATACAGTCCCCTCCGTGCGAGGACGGCAGAAAAAGGCTGCAGCCTGCCGCACGGCGGGGGTCACTGAGGGCCATGGTGAAGGGGGCATGTGTTGGCTGCAGGCCGCAGGAGTGAAAGGGTGGGTGTGACACCTGGCAGCCCCCCAGCGGCACCCAGACCTCACCGAGAAGTCCCAAGTCAGACCCGCAATGGCGGGCCCTGCCATTTCACCGCCTGGACTCCAGGCAACGCCTGCAAGGAGCCAAGCCCATCCCCCGCGGCGTTGCGATCCAGCGCTTGCTACAGCAGCACTGCCCTGGTGTCCTCCCCTCTTCCTACAACCTCCCACACACTGGCAATGCCACCAATGCCCCCCTTGTCACACCCACCACTGCCGCCCCCCCCCGCCTGTGCTGCCGTTGTGCCATTTCCATGTGTTAGAGACCCGCGGTCGAGACAGCACTGGGCCGGGAACACACTCCTGTTATCCTCTGCACTCAGGAAGCCCGACCCCCCACTCCACCCTGGCATGTCTTCTGCTCTGTCGTTGCCCTCGTCCTGGGCCACCCCAGGAAGGACTCGGGCTGCGGTTTGGAATAGAAGGGGTCACCAGGGTCTGCGCCCAGGGACGGGGAGCAGGGCCTGTACAGGGAGCACCTCTCTCATCTGTTTTGCTCTGGAACTCTGACCCAGTGGCCTGAGACCTCCTGTTGGTCCCCACACGCCCCTCTGCTCCCCGCCCCTCATCTGCGCCCAGGAGGGGGCGCTGGTGGGGAGACATGAGCCAGAGCCAGAGCACCTGGGATGTTCTGCTGGACTTCCACCAGGATTCACATTTACTTCCAGTCTGTGAGAGGTGGAATCTCCGGGCGTTCCGTAGTGCGTTTGTGTTACGCACTCCCCCGTGGCCGTGACTAATTGTGGAACATCGTTCATTTTGTCTCCAGCTCTTGAGACTTGCCGGGTGGTGTTGGGTCTCCGAGTTTCCTCCTTCAGCATCAGCAGAGGGAGAAGGCACGAGGAAGACGCGGCGTAAGCAGAATCAGGCCACGTCCGTGTTGGCCTAGTTGGCACGCACTGAGTCTGTCGCTTTCTGGTGCGCGCACACGCCCCTGGTGAGTCACGCTGAGCTCCGGTCTTGTCTCCTGCATTCACTGCGGGGAAGGACTGCCAGCTCCGGTCTCAGCCACTCTGTCCTCGCCCCTCCTCCTGATGGAGAGCGCGTCTGTTCAGCTACTGAGTCACAGAGTTTGAGGCAGAGACATAACACAGATCGCTGGCTTTCTGTTCCTCTCTTCCCACGAGACTTGGAGCACCTCGGGGCCGTGGATGATCCTGTCCACCTCTGCACGCCCAGCATCTGGCACGCCCCCAGCACAGGGGAGGGATTTAACAAATACCCGTTGCACAGACAGGACAGTTTCGAGGTCCATGTATCACACGTCCAAACAGAGGCTGAGCTGTGGTCGACTTGCTGGTCCCCAAGGACCACTGGCTTTAACATCTGCGACTGTCTCTCTAGCTCACGGTCAAGAAGAAAATCGGAGGTGACGTGGATGTTTCAGCCTGCTTCATATTCGAGTCTCACCTGTCTTCAGAGTTTCACTTAAGATACCCCATTCAGATATCTTAGGTGTTTAGTGGAAATAAACAAACCGGGCGACCCCAAGTGACTGACTCGTGACCGCACTGGTGACCCTGCAGGAATGGCCACCTGTTTGGAAGGAAACAGCAGCTGGAGGTGGGGCTGTCTGGCACACTAGTGTCTCAGTCCCCTACGGTGCTCCCTGCCATCCCTCCAGAGCGGTCAGAGGAGGTGGGGGCATCACAGAATGGGGACTGATGAGAGTGCCCTCCCTACCCCAACCATGTCACAAACCCGCCATCAGCGCTTCATAGTTCCACCGTGTCAGGGGGTGGCGGCCCTGTTAGAGCCGTCCTTACCTGGAGGGCCCTGATCCCACCCATGGTCCTCACAGAGACGAGAGCCACGCTGTCTCGGGTTGGAGTGGGTGGGGTCTCCGTGCATTCTGACAGCAGCTCTTTCCAGCAGCCTGCGGTCTCTGCATGGGGGTTGACCAGTTGGCTAGTGGTGCCAACTCCAGGGCTTGTGACAGGTGCAGTCTGTTTTTCCTACCACACATGGAAGCGTGGCTTAGGGAATGGGTTGAACTCAGAAACGTTCAGCCATGTGCTTCCCTGGGGGATAACAATAGCTACACATTATTCAACACCCATGGACTGGGGTCTCAACTCTGTGCTTCAGCGTGTTTCCATGTGTTATGAAATCTTTACAGCCACACATCGAGGTATTATTGTCCTCGTAATACAACCACAAACACTGAGGCTCAGGAAGGTTATGTGTCCCCAAAGTCACACAGTTAGCTGGGCCATGGTGGAGCCTGGTTAAAACCAGGACCTTCTGATTCAGAAACTTTTCACGAGGTCCTGGTGAGGGAAGGAAACCCAGCAGCGTTTCTGGGATTCAGGAGCCTTTGTATTTCAAAAATCTCGCGTATCGAGCCCACGTAAGCAACGTCAAGGACTAGGCCTAATGATAACACCCAGGAGAGTGAGGCTGAAAGACGTCTCAACGCGACACAAAGGCAGAGGAGCCTGGTTCCTTCTGATGGTCACCCTGGCGATGCAGAGCCTCAGCTGGGCTCCCGGAGAAATATGCTGACGCCGACCACTTCTTAAAGGCGACGCTGTGAGAGGGACACGGAGAAGCGGTTTTCCGATGGGAACCAGGGCGCTCTCGTTAAACCTAGAAGTCGCTCCTGCTCTGACCACCCGGCTGTAGCCCTGCTGTTCCTGGCGCTTCACTCTTTCCCCGTCACACGGGAGACTGAGCTGCGCCCACAGGCCTTTCAAAGAGGCGGCATTATGTAATGAGCGTTCCGGCAGCCATTCAGTGGTCACAGGAAACCCATGGAGGCGGCTCCAAGACAAGGGCTGGCGGAGGCTGTCCGTGACAGCTCAGAGAGGGCGTAGTTCAGCCTCCGTGAACCACATTGTCTGGCCTGTCACCACGACTCGACTTGCCTGTTGCTGCGTGGAGGCAGCCGGAGGCGATGTGTGCACGACACGAGCCCCGGGAATGCAATGAGACCGCACTCGCGAACACAGGTGGCGGAGCAGACGGGGCCCTCGGGCCCAGGTGCCACTTCGCCCTGCAGTGGCGGGGGGTGCGCCGTCCCGTGCCCTGCAGGGGCTGTGGTTCATCGGGCGATTCTCCTGGGGCATTCTGGTGGCTTTCAGTGGCCTAATGAGGTGAAATGGTGACAGACGTGTGGGCCCTCGAGCTCACCCCCTCGGGGCTGCACTTGGATCCACATCACTGTCAAAGCCACTGTGTCCTCTTGGTGGCTCAGCAAAGGCCAACCCCTAAGGCCCCTGCAGCTCATGCAGATGGAGCCGAGGGCAGGACACACCCGAGAGTTCTGTTCCCCAGCAGGCAGGGTGATACGGCGCAGGGCCGCCCCCGGCAGGCCCCACAGCTGTGGCTCGGAGCACGTGGTCCCCTCGTGGTGATGGAGCAGGTCATCTCTTATACCTTTAACAGTGCCACGTGTTATTTTTGGAATGAGTTCAGGCACATGTAATTTTTAAAAATAGCCTTAACCTATCAGGAAGGCAAGTCTAGTTCACTGGTGAAGATTCTGTGTTTTATTTCCATCTCAAAGGCTATAAGCAGGGATGTGGCAGAAGTGACAGAAGCAGGGCACATGGGGCCACCCCTGCTGGCAGAGGGGGGCTGAGGGGCTGGGCAGGGGACCCCCCACCCGCCCAACCCCCATGGCCAGAAACCCCCAGTGCACACAGAGTGGATGAGCTTTCAAATGGCCGTGGGGGGGCCAGGGCACGTCCCAAGGCTGTGTGTGTTCATGCATTTGAGGGACAGGCCTTTCCCTCTTGTTAGGGCATGAGAAAGCAGGATGACTGATCCACCTGCCAGACCTGAACCCCGTTCTGGAAGGCAAAGGCCGAAGACAGGAGAGAGTTCTCGTGGTCACGTGGCTAACACAGTCCTAGCCATTCTGCAGGCCCCAGTCGGCTCGAGACCTCCCGCACCTGGTTCAGGGGCTTGTGCCCCGAGGACATTCCTTAACCTCAAAGGACCATGGGGCTGCAGCCGGGTCCCTCCGTGGTGGTGGCCCCGGTGGCCTCAGCATTTCTAGGCTGTCGTCTTGGGGTTGCCACACGACCAGCAAAACCACAACGCTCCCAGCAACCATGTTCATGGAAGAAAACCCAGCCAGGCCTCCCGGCCGTCTCCCCTCTTCTCGGGGATCCAAGTCTCCCCAGAAGCCCCAGGACACTTGCGCCCCCTGAGCAGACATCTGAGCCACCTCACTCAGGAGTGGGTCATTTGTCCACACTCAGTGAAGGGGCCCAGGGGACCCTGGGCTGCCATCACTCATGGTCACCCTGGTACTGAGCATGTTGCCTTTAGAACAGAATGGAGAGTCCGATCAAAGAGGAAGAAACGATGGCTGCTGGGGCGGGGCCCAGCACCTGACCCAGGGACGTTCATTAGTGTTTACCGTGGACTTTGGCCTCTGACAGACCACCCGGCCTAGTGTCTCAGCTTCCCCTGCTGTAGCTGTGTGATGCTGGGCAAGTTACTTAACATCTCTGAGCCTCCGTATGGTCACCTGTGCCTGCATGAGGGAAGCCCTCGCCTCACTCATGACGAGTCCTTGACCCACGGGTACCATAAGACTTGGTTCTCGAGAGAATTCACCTGTTAGATTTGTTGGGGGAAAGCAAAAAGCCATAAGTAACATGGAGACACTAAACCTGAAAGGTGTCTGTTTTTTCTTCCTCCTTTGGGGAACACATTGAAAAAAAACGGTAAAGAAAGCAATGGCTGTTCACGTCTTCTTCCCGTCTGCACAGGGTCGGGGGTCATGCGTGGCCTTGTGCCTCCGTGAGCTGGGACTTTGTGACTGTCGCCGAGGTGCCTGGGAAGAGGAGGGAGGGCTGTGCTGGAGCATCACTCTTCATGCCTCTGGGGCCTGTGGGTTCCATAACCAGGCACCTGTCACCAGGAGCCCAGCTCGGGCTACCCTGACTGTCCATGTCACCGCCTCAGTCACTTGTGCCATTGGCTAGTGATGGCTATTTCACGGAGCATCTTGGCCAATTCCAAAATTAGGGGTGAAAATACAGAACCCAAATCCACTGTTAAAAAGCTGTTTCTGTGTCTCCCGTGCCTGTGCCCCGCCCCCACTGGATCCTGGTCTTCCCAGTCCGGGGCAGCCGTGCAGGTGGTACAGCTGGCCAGGGGCCTGTGCCAGCAGCCCAGGACGCGCTAGCCTGCCAGTGGGCCAAATCCTTGGGCCTCAGGCCAGCCTCAGCCTTCGGGAGACGCTGGCAAATGGACAGGTAGTGAACTCCCTGGTGACCTGGCACCCCTGTTCCCTCGTCTCTGAAAGGAGGGTTGTGCTGGCCCTGCAGAGCACGCAGGTTGCCTGGGGGTCGAGGGAGTTGACGGAAAGAGTTGGTAAAGTGCCATTGCAACTCACAATGGGCTCAGTGCGCAGAAGCGATGGCGACCACCTGAAACCCCTAATGTTCCTGACTGTCCCTGGTGCCCACCCGAACCCCCACCCTCCCCACCCCACACAGGGCTGACTTGGCACAGCCTTGACCTCAGGCTTTTAGAGTGACTGTGCATCCTCTTTTTCTGGGGTTGCAAGATAGTGCGATGCCCACTGTCCTTTCCCTGACACCCTGCCCCAAACCCCTCTTCTGCTTCAGGGCTCCAAGGTCCTGGCCAAGAAGGAGCTGGCCTATGTCCCGATCATCGGCTGGATGTGGTACTTCACGGAGATGGTCTTCTGCACACGCAAGTGGGAGCAGGACCGCAAGACCGTCGCCAGGAGCCTGCTGCACCTCCGGGACTACCCCGAGAAGTACTTCGTACGTAAGGCCCCCGGCAGCCGCCACCCCTGCACCTAGAGGCCCGTGCGCCCACCCCAGGGTGCTTTCGTCACACCCATACACACTGACACTAACACACACACTGGGCAGCCAGACGCCCTGTGCCAAGCTGTCAGCAGAGGACGGCAGCATCCGGGTTCACCGGGAGGACAGGGACAGGCACAGCTGTCAGGCCGTCCCTGCTCTGGCCACACCCCAGAGGCTTCTCCGGGAACTCCTGTGGCTCAGGCGTGCAGTGGGGGAGGGCGTGTGGCACCCGGGGTGCCGTGTGACCCCGGCCTGTCCCATGCAGTTCCTGATCCACTGCGAGGGCACTCGGTTCACGGAGAAGAAGCACCAGATCAGCATGCAGGTGGCCCAGGCCAAGGGGCTGCCCAGCCTCAAGCACCACCTGCTGCCGCGCACCAAGGGCTTCGCGGTCACTGTGAGGAGTCTGAGAAATGTAGGTAAGGAAGACCCTGGGCGCGGCCGGCCCACTGTAGCGAGGAAAACAAGCCCACACCCCGACAGGCACTGCTGGGTCCCCGGTGGGGTTCTTTGCCAGCCGACCCTGGGAGCAGCTTGTGGGGGGAGGCAAGGATGGCACGCACACAGCCAGGGGCCAGGCACCTGGTGTGGGAGATGTGGCCGCTGCCTGCTTGCCTGAGCACACACAGATGTTCACACTCACACTGAGGCAACACTGCCCTCCACTGCTCAGCACCGGTACTGCATGGCTGTGCACCGTGGGGAAGCCAGGGGTCTCACCTGGGTCCGCTGTTCCCCCACACCCAGTTTTGTGTGCATTGCCTGCTCATCTGCTGGCACCACTACCCCCACATGATGCGCTCTGTGACCCTGTCATGTGTGGCAGCTGGTCCTCTGAGTTTGGAGCCCTAAGTCACTGTAGGTGAGAAAGAAAGCAGCCATAACTGCTGCTCAGTCTGTCCCTTCAGGTCAGAAACGCCATTCTTTGTTCTTTTCCTGCCAGGGGACCAGCTCTCCTCCCAAAGCCCCTCGTCCCTCCTCTCCAAAGGGGCCAGAAAGGCGGAGCTGGGGGCCTAGGGCGGCTCAGCCTCCCCCACAGCCTCCTGGTGTCTGGCTGTGTGGGGGTGCAGCTGGGCACTACCCCAGAGAGAAGAGACACAGCACTCAGACGTGGCTCTGTCCACACAGCCTCGCCCTTTGGCCTGGCCCTCAGGTCTCCCCTGTGCCCTGGGGGCCCCCAGTGCTCAGGGGTTGGGGTCGGAGGCTGGGGTGTGGACGGCAAGTGACCGTCTGTGGCACTGCCACCCTGAGCGTTAACGTCCTCCCGTTTGTTTCTCAGCCACATGTGAAGGGACCGTAGCTCCATGCTGTACGAACACCCAGCACCCTCCTCGAGTGCTTAGCCACCCTGGTTTTCTAGGGGCAAAACACCCCTCGAGGGCTGTGCTGCCCCGGCTCAGACACGCCCTGAGAGTGCGCGCTTCCAACCAATGGGTGGTACTGTCGGCCCGTTTAAACACTGGTGTTTGCTGTTGGACATCAAGGCACTGCTTCCCACGCCCCACCCTCTCCGACCTCAGCAATGCCCTGGTTTCAGCCCTAAGCCCTAGTGTGCTGTTCTGGCCCCACAGCAGGGCACGCCTGACCTGGGCACTTGGTCAAGGGCAGACGGCACGGAGGAGAGGCCGGTTGCCCAGGGCTCCGTTGAGACCCACTAGCACTCAATGACTGTTCCAATGTGTGTCTGCAGAACCAGCCTCGGCTCACACGCTCTATACTGCTTTGTATTTGTTTTATTTTTTTATAGTTTCAGCTGTATATGACTGTACACTCAATTTCAGAAATAACGAAAACCCAACCCTGCTGGGCGTCCTGAATGGAAAGAAATACCACGCAGATTTATACGTCAGGTGAGTGGGGGTGTTTCCTCTTTGGGAAAGGCGTTTCCCATCTCCACCCGCAGCCCCCCTCCCAGGGGGGTCTGTCCAGTGTCTTCCCATCCGCAGTCTGCACTCGAGCTGTGTGCTCGAAAGGCACACACCCTGTTGGGGCCACTTGGGTGAGCTTTGCCCCCTCCCAGTCCTCTCTCGCCGACGCCTCCAGATCGTGGCACCTGGCTGGGCAAACGGAAGTTGGTGTTTTGCCGTCGTTTGAAGACCAGGTGTAGAGGGACTGTTTCATGGCCCCTGGTCAGAGAAGTGCATGTGTAATTTCCGTAGAGGCCTGGAAGCCGAGAGAACCGCCCTAGTGGCGTCGTGCCCACGCGTTCCAGTCCAAGCTGGTAGTTTTGTTGAAAACACCTCGCAGGGTGTTGGACAGACCAGTTCCCTCTGTTTATCGGTTCGAGGAATGTCTGACCCTGGAAACCGCTGGAAGATGACATCAGACAGTGAGACAATGGTGACTCATTCACACGTTAACACCCCACGTGACAGGGCTCAGACTGGTTTTTTTTATGACTCAACATGCCCACTGTTGGAGAGCCGGCCCAGTATTCTGTGACATCCTGATGATTTAAGACCTCAGAGACGCTAAATGACAGCACAGCATAAGGAAAGTTCAGTGGCTGGCCACCTGCCCGGGCTGTGGGAAGAGCCTGGACCTGGCACTGGCAGACAGCAGCCTGAGTTAAATGGCCTTCTACCTCGAAGCAACTCTGGTTCCCCCTTAAAAACAAGAAAGAAGTATCATAATTATTGTTTTCTCCATCAATGCCGCAGTCAACTGTCTGTCCTATCACTCTGTGCAAGGCCCGGGGACAGGAAATGCACCCTCCTTCCCAAAGGGAAGTGAGGCTGTCCCCTGGGTTCTGACAACACCCGGCAGGAACTCCGCTTGGGGGGGCCAGCAGGGCCGGGGTGTTTGGGAGAACCCCGAGCAGTCAGTATGCAGGAGGACCTCGGCTCCACCAGGCCCTGCTCAGGCCCCTGCCCCCTTGGCGCTCAGGTGCGAGCCAGGGAGGGGCACCGCAGCCTGCCCTGTCCATCCTTGGAGGTACCCACACCTCCGCCCTTGCCAGCCCCGCCGAAGGCTGTCTCAAGCTGCTGGGCTTGGAAGGTCCCCTGGCTTCTCCCACCCTGGGGGGTGTTCGTTCCCCAGGACACAGGCCATGTTTCTGTGCTCCGCAGAACCCTCGTAGATGGTCTGCCCCAACGCTGCCTGCAAGGCTCTGGACCACTGATGGGGGACACCTGGCCATCAGCGTCAGGTCATCACCTGGTGGGGGAAAGCACCAGCATGTTGTCAGCTGGACCCGGTGCTTCCCAGGCTGCCTTGTGGGAAAACTGAGGCAGCTGCCCTTGATGGGCCTCTCCGTGGGGGCAGGGGGTGGACAGAAGTGGGTGGAGCCCCCGTGGTCCTTCTGCCCTGAGCCAAGATTTTGTTCCCGCCTGGCTTCCCCCATACAGATGGGGCTCCCCCTTTCCTAGCAGCTGAATTATCCCCCTCACAGCCCCACGACCCAGCCACCTGCAGACAGGCCAGCACAGTTGTTTTGAAGTCAGGCTGTGTCGGGGAGGGGCCGGCACGGGGCTCCTGCCAGCTCTGCTCTCTGCCTCGCAGGCGGATCCCCCTGGAAGAAGTCCCCGAGGACGAGGAGGCATGTGCAGCCTGGCTCCACCGGCTCTACCAGGAGAAGGTCAGCAGCGCCGCTCGGTGGTCTGCGGGCTCTGAGCACCCGTTTCGGGGGGCAGAGCGGGTGTGCGTGCGGTGGGGCCTCGGGGAGTTGGTGGCAGCAGCCTTTCCCTTCAGGGACGAGATCTCATACCCCTGTCGGTAGCACCCCTGGAGCTGGCCCTCTCCTCAGCAACGGGGAAGAGAGCGAAGTGTGTTTTAAGGGGCGTCACAGAAAGCGCGCAAGCATGTTAAGGGTTTAGTAGACAGAAAAGGACTCCGTGGCTCCGCAGCCCTCTTCCTAAGGCAGCGCATTCTTGGGGGTGGGGTGTTCCCTTCGGCGGCGCACGGGGGGCTGGCTGGCTCCTGGGTCCGCACCCGCTGCCTGTGTGGTGGTCTCAAAGCATCGCCGGCATAAGCAGGAAGGCACCCAGGAGGTCCAGCTTGGCGAGTTTGATCTCTGCAGTGCCCACCCCAGCCTGGGGTGACCCCGGGGCCCCCACTTCCTCTTTCCTGCCTCTGAGCACCGCCTGGTCTTTCACTGGGTTCTCTCCTCCGAGACTTGTGCAGGGCGGAGGGAGCCCAACCGTGCTTGGCCCGACCGCCTGATCTCACGGAAGGAGGCAGGTTTGGCCTCCGCCTGGTGAGGAAGGCGTTTTGTCGCCCAGGAAATGCTGAATTCTGGTCCGACGTACACGTGAAGCCCAAACCGGCTCCTTATCTAGAACCAAACACATTCAGAGATTCTGCTGTCCCTTCCCCAACTTCCAGGCACCTAGGCTGCTGGGCACATGCTGTCTTCTCTGCCCAGTCCTCACTCAGGACGTTCTGGGCCCCCTCAACGGGGGAACGAGAACTTGAGACCTAGCTTGAGGAGGTTTCCAGATCTTGGTCCGAGTGGCCACGACCAGATGAAGCAGAGACACTCTCATGAACATACTCGGTGTTTTGCATGAAGCTCTGAGATTCTTGAAGTGAGCTGCTTCTGTCTTTCCCAAGGGAGCGATTTTCCCATGATGCCTCTGGCACGCCGCTCCCAGAACGTGCCCTTTGGGCCTCTTTTCTGGATGTTCTGGGCACAGCTCTCCAGTCCCCTCTGACACTCACTAGTAAGCAGGGACTAGTCTCCTGTCAGAGGGACACATAGCCGTGTGAACACCTGGGCCTGGAGCTCAGAGACTGTTCGCAGGAGGCCGAGGTGGCACGAGGGGATGCGTCCTTCCAGGGTAGCTACCTCGCACCCGGGGCTGTGAGCACCCACATTTTTAACAAGGTTCCAGGTTCTCGGGGTCCCATGCTGCTGCGCGCTGGGCCCGGACAAAACCGCGACGTGAGTTCTCCTCCGCCGGTTCGCTCACGAGGCGGCATCTCCTCGTGCTGGTGTGCGGTGGAATCACCGAGGGGGGCAGTGCTCAGCAGGCGGGCCACCAGAATTCCTAAAACACGCAACGCCTGGCTTTTTTAGTCGGGGGCACTGAGGTCTCCTCCCTAGATTGTCAAATAGAAGTGACAACAGCCAACACAATGGTAGCCGCCTGGTGTGAGCGAATCAAAATACTTTTTTTTTTTGTCAGATCAAAAAATATATATTTTGGTGCACCACAGAATTTTAGTAATTTATGTGTGTTGTGAAATGAAAATGATTGAAAATCTCTGGTTTAGGTGATATAAAAAATATCACTATTAGCAAAAACAAAAATGTGGTCAGAAAAGGCCTAAGAAATGAATCCTTTTGTAAAGAGCCACAAAAACCAACAGCAAATGCAGCCCGTAACCCCTCAAAGCAAAGGGGCTTGTCGTCGACTGGCACACCTGTGTGAAGGCGGAGCTTATTCTCACCCGGCCCACCTGTGTGGAGGCAGGTGGAGAGCGGTGACTGGGCACGGGCCCTGGGCTCTAGTGCAGGGGCTCCTTCCCTCCCTGATGGTCTCAGGATGTTGTTCTCGCAACTACATTTGCATTAAAATGACAGCGTTCAATTTGGAAGGGGCTCCCCTAGCAGCCACATAGTTCACAGCTCTTAGGTTACTTAAATCAAGGTCTGGAAAAGGACGTGATTTGCCCAGGTCTCTCAGCTCCCCCCTCAAGGCTGGGGGCTGGCGCCCAGGTCCTTTCTCTTGACGAGGGCCAGGACGGCTTCCTGTTCCCTGTGAACAGACCGGGGAGGGAGGCTGGTTTTTCCCTGTAGGCACAGCCACTGAGGCGTGCCTGCATCAGCCGTGCCTCCGGGAGGGAAGCACTGTCGCTTCCAGGCCTGCCCTGTTTTTCCAGGAGCCTCGGTGGGTCTGGGACCTCATGTGCCCCAGGTCTTGGTGCCTGCTGAGCTCGCTACAGTGGGGTTCCATTTAAACCTCACTTCCCTTTCATGCACAAGCGAAGTGTCTGCCAAGTGCAAGAGGGGTGGTGGACGCCAGGAGGCGTGTGAGACGTTGCATGCTTGTTCAAGCAGCGACCGACATTCATGAAACGAAACCCACTCTCTCCCACCCGCAAACACCCTCTCCAACGGGACGGCTCCGTTTCCGAAAGCAGGGCCGGCCTTTCGGTGGAGCAAACTCGGCATCAGAGGTGCACGTGGGGCCCCTGCTGGCAGGGGCCGGGGCTTCGGGAAACCGTGTACACCCTCCCCTGATCCTCAGGGACCAAAGCACTTCCCAGATCAACTCCATCTCAGGTTGAGCCTGTAACCCCAGAACCACCTGGGGGCGAGAATGGGGTTCACCAGAGAGTCAACCATAAACTCCCAGCGGGGCAGGTCGTGTGGGTGCTCGTGCCCCAGAGCTCCCTTTAGTGAAAGCTTCAGTGAAAGATTTGTGTCCGCCCTAAGCTAGCCCTGCCTGTTGTTTCTATGCAGCTAGGTTAGCGCACCTGTGAAGTAGCCACCCTCTGGAGCACAGGCGGCCAACACAAGGCCCCGGGCAGAAACTGGCCAGGCACCTTGTTTCCACCTGGAAGCAGCGCCGAGCTCCTTGCCCCTGGTTGAGGAGTTGTTACATGTACACAGTCCTAAAGTTGCATCCGGCCCTTTGAAGACCACCTCGAGGCTGATGTGGCCCCCAGTGAAAATGAGTTTGACATCCCTGCTCTAGCAGCTCGTACTGTGGTTACAGGGGATAATCCTGCCGCCCCAGCCCCACCCACTTTCTCCTGCCTGCCAGTGAACTTCCTTCCCTTCCCTCCTTAATTCCAAATGCGTAACAGCTGTGGCAAACCGCCACTCTCCGAGGCATTCTCTGTCTGCGGGGATCCTGCTTCCAGGCATGTCCTCTGTCTGGCTCGTCTTCATAAAACTTCTCTGCAGGTCTGGGCATTCTCACATCGGCACACCTCTCCCCAGGCCTTCCTAGTTTAACTCCTTTGTAGCTTCAAGCACTTCCTGGCCTGCAACCTGCGGGAGGGGCCAGGCTGGAGCCACTTGGTGAAAACTTTAAAAGGGGCTGCCTCGGGGCGTGCAGGGTCCCAGGAAGCCAGGGTCAGGGCGGCTCCAGGTGGGACACAGGGCCAGGGCACAGGGAGCAGAGGCTCACAGACAGAAATTCATTTCTCTCAGCTCTGGAGGTGAGGTTTAGGAGTCTGAGCTCAGGGCAACAGCTCGGTCTGACTCTAGTCACAGCCCTCGTCCAGGCTGCTGTGTCCACACACAGGGCGGACAGAGGGAGGGGGCTCTCTGGGGTCTCAGGACTAAGGGCACTAACCCTGGTCATAAGGCTCCACTGATGCACCCCAGCCCTCGGGGTCTGTCTGTTGTGGCTGCAACGGACAAATCCTCAGCGACCACGGCAGTCCAATGGGGAAAAAGGGACAGCATGGCCGCTCTCTGAATGAGAGAGGGCCCTGCCCCCTGCCTGGACAGGCTGTTATTGCTTTTCTGGGTACATTACATGGAGGATGGTCCTCATTTACTATGCACAGGTTTGCAGTAGGTGATTACCTTTTACAGATACCAAAGGAAATGTTGCTAATTACTTCAAAGAGAAGGATGTTGCAGACCAAGGGGAAAATTGGTTGGACTGGTTACATTACACTCCTTACTTGGGAGGTTTAGCACAGATTTTAGGGAGCTTCTAAAGATACACAGTAAACATTTGCTGCCTCAATCCAGGGTGAGGGAGTTTTAGCAAAACCAAGCCTCATAGCAGCCTAGGTACAATGCAGGCCCAATTCCCCATGGGAGAACCTATCCTTGTGTGTGGCTCCTGTGTGCCAGGACCTCACTCCCCACTGGCCTTTCCGAGTGGGAGCTGGGCCACATCCCCCACGCCACTTGGAACGGCCCCCTCTGCTCCACCATCCTGGCCTAATCACCTTCCAAAGGCCCCACCTCCTAACACGGTAACCCCAGGAATCCAGCATCAGTGCGAGAGTTCTGAGCCCGCTGCGCCCCTTCACTGGCGACCAGGCTCCCGGTGGCCCCAGCCTCGTTTCTAGCAGGGAGGAGACTCGGGAGGCCTTGTCGGAGGCAGGTGCTCCCCCAACAACGTCCCCTGGCACCCCACCAGTCACTGTCACTTCCACACAAGATTTCCATCCAGGTGACCAGCTCGGTTTCCCTCAGTTCTGGGGGCTGGGGGTGGGCACTGGACACATGGCCACATTGTCCAGCAGTTCCCCGATTCCTGGTTTCCCCGAGAACCTCCGTGCTTCCCACAGCTGCCGTCCTCCCACCCTCCCAGAGCAGGTGGAGGAGGCAGCGGCAGGCTGGGCACCGGGCTGGGCAGGGTGCAGACAGCTCCGGGCTTCTGGGGGAGAGGTCAGAGGTTCTTTTAAAATGGCCTGTTTCGTGGACCAATTTAAAAAGTAATGACTCTGAGTGGTCTAAAAAGCATATTATTCCATACACCCTGACTGGGGAAGGAGAAAAATATGATTCACATGCTTTGGCCATTTCCATCTCGGCACTTGAATCAGGTGGAAGCTTGTTTTTCAGACACAGCTGGGGTAAGCCAGGGTAAACTGGGGTAAGCTAGGGTAAACTGGAGTAAGCCAGGGTACACCAGTGGTGTGCTATCAGCCCAGGGCACCCTGACGCCTTCGGCAGGAAGAAGCAGGGAACCCCCCAGGGCCGCTGACTCTGGTCTGAGAAGGCTGCCTGGCCCTATCCTCCGGAGGCTGGGACCCATCCTGGGGTGGCCTCATCCTGGAGTCACAGCCCCGCCCAGCTGTGTGCTCAGCAGCGTCAGTCACCTCCAGGCACTCCCCGTGGGTCCCACCCTGGAGTCCCCTGCAGAGCCGGGCCTGGCACCCCGGTGCCCCTTCCCACCCACCACACCCAGCCTCCTGTGGGGCCTGTGCTCTGCAGCGTTTAGACACCGACAAGCGTTACTTCTGGAGTTGTGTCGGGTGGGCTGTCAGGGAGAATTAGCCTGCCGACTGCTTTAGCCTTCTGGATGGTCACTCGGCAGTCACTTGCTCCTGAGGGAGGAAGGAGGCCTGGCCAGCAATCCTGTAGCGTGGGCCTGGCCACATCCCTGCACCTCTCCCCCCAGCACCTAGAGCTCACATGAGCCCGTGCGGGGAAGCCACCCACCGAGTGGGGGGGGGGGGCACGGGCTCCTGTCCGAGGCGCAAGTCTCCACCCTGCTCTGCAGCGTCACCCAGGGCAGGGCCAGGATAGCATCTCTCCGCCTTCCCCACCGACCTATGCGGACGGCACTCCTGCCCAGGCAGGCAGCCAGCGAGGGTGGAAGCAGGCTTGCCTGGACTTGGTGAGAGGCTACAGAAGCCCCGCCCCTCCAGCGGTCACCATGGGAAGGGGGTAGCCCTCACGTGCCCACAGGAACCTTCTGTGCGTGCTCCAACCCCTAGCTCCACAGAGCCCACTGGCAGCCCCCTCAGCAGTGGGGACTTGGGCGGGGTCCGCAGGAGCCGGGGTGTCTCGGGAGAGCACTGAGAGCCCCTCTCTGTCCCCAGGACGCCTTCCAGGAGCAGTACTGCAGGACAGGCACCTTCCCCGAGACGCCCATGGTGCCCCCTCGGCGGCCCTGGACGCTGCTGAACTGGCTGCTCTGGGCCTCGCTGCTGCTCTGCCCTTTCTTCCGCTTCCTGGTCAACATGGTCAGCAGCGGGTCTTCCCTGACGCTGGCCAGCTTCGTCCTCGTCTTCTTTGTGGGTGAGTGGCCAAGGAGGCAACAGTGCGGGCTGGGTGGGGACAGGTCGGCACCCAGGGGGCAGACTTCACTCCAGGCCTCGCGCTCCCTCCCCTGGGTCTACAGGCCCGGGACTCCCACCGGCTGTGCAGCCTCTGGCCCCTCCCCGGCCGTGCGGTGGCCGTGTCCACCAGAGTTGGGCCCCCAGGACAGGTGGGCAGTAACTGGCATCTCCAGGTCTTGGCACACACGGGTACAGAGCCACAGCTCTGGTCTGGGGACTCGAAGGGGGGCGGCTGGGACACAGAGTCCCCAGCCAGTGAGGCCACACATCCCATGGGTCCGTGCAAACCAGCAGATGGCAGCCTGGTGTTACAGAACACAAGGAGCCAAGGGGGACCGAGGGCAATGTACTATTACTGAAAGGAACCCCCCAGGTTCATTATGTCCGCTTCCTTATAGAAAAGACATCTCTCGATGACAGAGATTCGTGAAAAGGAAATTTCCTTTTCCTTTATTTAATGCTATTACAAACTTAAAGTAGTGACCTAATGTCTTCATCAAAATCCCAAAGTCTCAAAACACCCACAAACACACACAGTTCTTCCTTCCCCATTTTGCCCAGTCTAGGGTACCGTATCTCAGGAAAAGAAATATAAGTCCGTGGCTCAGGCAGCCCCCGGTTCTTCCCAGTAATCCGTCTCGGCTAGGAGGCCTCCCTCAGTTCCCGGCACCATCAGCTGTGTCGCCGGGATCTCTGCTAAAGCCGGGTGGTGGTTCCCCCTTCTAAAGCTGCAGGGGTCCCCACTCTGGCAAAGCCGTGTGGTTCTCCCTCCACTGCCCCAGCCTTGGGGTCCTCTCTGCAATGGCTGCCAGGTCTCAGTTTAAATCCCTGCACCAATCTTCCTCGGCAGCCCCATTTCCAATTCCTCCCACAATTGGCTACACTTGCCAGCACTCTCCTATCCTTCCAGCTTTACTAGGCTGCAATCATGGGTCTGGGCAGGTGTGGCTCCATCTCATGGAGCCAGTCTTCTCCAAGCTCCCACGCAGGCGCTGTAACTTGGGGGAACTGCCTCCCAGTTACATCTTGAGGGGAAGTTATTTCCATCCCCCCCCCCTCAGAGCAGGGCCACAGCTATTTAACATAGCTATGCAACCAGTTAAAGGTTATAGATATGTTAAATGACCACACCAGAGGTTAGCTGCAAAGCTGTTGCTATGCAAAACAGCTCTGAATGGCCCTGCTCCGTTTGTCCCTTCCCCCAACCCACACCTGTGTGTGTGTGTGGGGGGGGGTGAGTTCTGGGCCGCATCCCAAATCCCTATTTGGGGCCCCCCTCTTGGCTGCACCCTGTTATACTGGGGCCAGCTGTGGATGGACGGAGCCCCGGCCTACTCCCATGCCAGAGAGACAGTGAGCTCACGCTGCGGGGAATAAAGAGGAGCAGAGGCAGGGGCTTGGTGCCCCAGGCCCTGGTGAGGGGGACAGGACGCAAGCAGTGACTGAGGCTCCAGGGGCAGGGACTTGGAGCACTGGGCTCCCTCAAAGCCCCTGGGAACCCCGGGCCCAGTCCTCGGTCTCAGACACGTGCGCCCACACACGCTCACCTGGAGGAGTCGCTGACTCTGTCCTCTCCCTGTGGGTCGTGGCTGCCCCCGGTCCACCCCACACACACCTACCTTGCTCTCCTGGATCAAGCGAGCCCACCAGTTCCCGACCTCGGGCTGCAACAGGTGAACCAGTCACTGTCCCTAAAATGGACCCTAATGGTGCCTTTCCTAGAACTGATACATATTAACGTTGAAAGTTAAAGTAGCACCCTGTATGGAAAGCACAGAAAGATGAGGACGCAGAACCCTACTGAACGGAACTCACCCACCCCCGTGCTGTGGCCACTGCTGAGTAGTCAGGGCCCAGGCAGAGGCTGAACATGCTCCCCAGGGGCCCTGTGGGTTCCCAGGGGACTTTGGGGGAGTCCATTGCTCCAAGTCCCTGCCCCCGGAGCCTCGGTCACTGCTTGCGTCCTGTCCGCCTCACCAGGGCCTGGGGCACCGAGCCCTGCCTGAGCTCCTCTTCATCCCCCGCAGTGTGAGCTCTCCGTCTCCCTGGCATGGGAGTGGGCTGGGGCTCCGTCGTCCAGAGCTGGTCCCAAGCCTCGTCTGCCGGTTTGCGTGGACCCGTGGGACAGGTGGCCTCACTGGCTGGGGACTTCCTGTCCCAGCCGCTCCTTCTCGAGTCCCCAGACTAGAGTTGTGGCTCTACCCGTGTGTGCCAAGACCTGGAGATGCCAGTCACCGCCCACCTGTCCATTCACACACATCAGTGCAGGTCGGTGCCGGGCGCTCCAGCCGAGTGAGGTGTGCTCCCGCCCCCGGGCCGCCGGCTGAGCCTGGCCTGGCGAGGGGCAGTGGCATTCAGTGTCTGAGCAGTTGGTTCCTCCACGTTCTCGGTGGGGCCCATCCCACAGTCAGAAAAAAGGCTCTCCGTGGGAGCCGGGGCTGCACCCGTCCACTGCTCTCACACTTGCCTCCACAGCCGTGTGGAGACATGCTCGGCGCCGAACTGGAATCTGGGCAGCCATGCTCTCCGGGCTCTGGGTGTGTGGGGCACCCTGTAGGGGCCCTGTGCGCCCACCCTGCAGCTGCAGGGTCACAGGGGCAGGAGTCCCTGGAGCCCAGGCCTGGAGGGCAGGCTTCACTGAGGTCCGTCCCCTGGCTGGCGTTGAAGGAGTCAGGCCTGCCAGCGGAACAGCCTCACCGTTCCTCTCAATGTCATCAGTCCAGTGAGACCTGGGCCCCCAGCACGGGGTAACTGCGCACCAGGCCTGCCAGCTCTCGGCTGGTGCCCGAAACCAACGCACAGACCGCCGCCTTCTGCGGGTCTCGGCCGCCACCCACCCCCCCAGCTCCTGCAGCCCTCCTGACGCCCTGTCCTTCCCATTTCCACAGCTTCCGTGGGGGTGCGATGGATGATCGGTGTGACGGAGATCGACAAGGGCTCTGCCTATGGCGATGGCGACAGCAGGCAGAGACACGGCGACTGACTCAGGACACGTTCTGTCCGAGGGGACCTTGGGGAACTGGTGGGCATGGCCTGTCTTCCTCGGTGGGGCCCAGCGACTACTCTGGGAGAGCCCCCGCTGGGGGCTGGGAGTTTGGTCTCAACACCGCTGGACGGGGCTGGAGATGGGCTTAAATCTCTTCTTCCCCACTGGCTCTCGTGGGCTGCGGTTCTTTCTTTCTGCCGTGTCCGTGCATGCGTGCGTGTGTGTGAGAAAGAACACAGCGCAGTGAGGCTGACGTGTGGCTTCGGCAAGCCTGGCCCTGTGATCGGTGACTTGGGTGCAGCACAGGGAGGGCAGGGATGGGAGCGGGGGGACAGTCCCCTGCCTCCTCCAGCACTGTTCTCTGTAACCCTGACAGCCAGAGAGAGAGAGGAAGGCGCTGTAGGTCAGATGACTAAATTATGCCTCAAAAAAACAAAATTAAAGTGTTTGGCTCCTCCACGGTGTGTGTGCACACAGACGCACCCCCCTTCCGCTCTGCACTTGCCATGGGGTCGGGAGTTTGGGGCCTGGGGGCTTGCTGGGAGGGTGTTGGCAGAGGGTGGGCTCGCTCAGTATTCGGAGGTGCTGACCACCCACAGCGGACATGAGGCAGGGGCCCCCGAGCATTTGAGGGAGGCGGCGGACGCTGGGTGGCTGGGCAGTCCCCGTGGTGGGCAGTGATGGCCCCTGTAAGGTGGCTTTGGTCTTCCCAGTCTCCCTGCCGTGGGGTCTCCCCTCCCTAAGCCTCAGAGATGTGCCCAGCTCCCTGAAGAACCTGATCTTTAAACTTGAGCTCTCTGCAGCCTCGGAGAGCTGATCTCACATCCCCTTCACCCGGGCAGCAAGCAGACACGGCGCGCACCAACACAACACAGGCCCCCTTTGCACATGCACCACACAGGGCCCACCATGGGCTCCTCGGCGTGGTCTGACTGGAGTGGCCCCTGGGCTGCTGCTTTCCTCCTGGAAGCCCAGACTTTTGCACTGGGGAGGTTCTGCTCCTCGGCCCCTGGAGAACAGCCCACACGCAGGACTTCTGCAAACTGACACAGCTGACAGACACCAAACGCAAACCAAGGAAGCAGAGCGGCACGTCCCAGGGGAGAGCAGCAGGGACGGGACACAGTCCTCCGACTGAGGGGCAGTGGCACTCGGACTCCCGGGGGCTGATGGGCAAGAGCGCTGTCGGGAGGTGCCTGTCCCCAGGGCACTGCGCCCAGGACAGGCCCGTCCGGCTAGGCCGGGAGGAGCGTGCACACGGCAGCTTGCCTGGCCGTAGTTAGAGGCGTCTTCCACTCAGAGCCATGGGCTCAGGTGTGCGTGTGCACGCCCGTCACAGACCCAGGGACGAGGGCTGTAGTTCCCCTGCACAGCCAAGCGCCCACAAGGAGCTCCGTTTGGGTTCAGGACGGGCGGGTCACTGGCACATGCCTGCAGCCGAGAAACTCAAGTTCTGGCTGTGCTGTGGGAGGGGCTGCGGTGCTGTGGGAGGGCTCCCAGTGAGGCCAGGGCCTGAGCCCGACACTTGCTCCTGTCCCTGTCCCCGAAGGCACGGGCGCCTCCCGTGTGAGGTCAGGGCCCGGGCCGGATGCAGCCTTCCACAAAGCACACAGGGCAAATGTGGGGGCAGAAGCCTGGAACGGCCCCGGAGCAGCGGAGGTCTGCATCCTGTGGCTGCCTCACACCTGGAGGCGGGGCTGTTCCACCTTGGGGACCCCTGAGGGTGTGGGCCACTGTCTGAGCTGAACCCCCACCCCTACCCCCCACGGGAGGAGCTAGGAGCAAGGCCTCGGCCCAGCTGCCTGCAGAATGGGGACAACACCCCCCTCATGGTTTGTCTGGGGGAAGCCAGGCCACCTGTGTGCATGCACTTCAGGACCCTAGCCCGTGACAGGTGAGGACGAGAGGCTGCCTCCATGGTGCTGCTTCCCAAAACCACCACAAATCACCTGCCAGCATCCAAAACCATGCCATTTTCCTCACGGCCATCCTCCCGTTCGACACAGTGCAGTCTGTGTTCTAACCACGCTCCACTGCCCACTGCCGCCCACTGCCGGGCAGTACAAGGGGTCCACAGACATCTCACTTCTTCCTGAGTGGGCTCTGAGCCAGACAGACCCCACCGGGGAGACCCACGCATGCACACAATGCCAGCGGGGAGGGAGGCGGAGGACAGCACAGTCTCCCGGGGAAGAACGGCTTGGCGCTTTTAAAGCTGCCTTACAAAACAAGGACACTGTGGGGTGCTGGGGCGGGGTCCTGACCACTTTCTCAGGCGTGTGGCCCTCCCCTGAAGAAACACGCTGCTAGGCAGGGGGGCACTTGGCTGTTCTTACGCCCCCACAAGGGCAGACACACAGTACAGTGCCTGGGGAGACCCGTCACCCCCGACTCCTGGAGCCCGGTTCAGGCCTCGCAGGGGCCACAATCCTCCGCGGAGATCTGGCTCCCAGAACGTATTTGGTTTTCTGGGAATTAGAGGTCTGTGGAGGTGAGGCCACCACTGTCCCCAGCGGTGCGCCACAAACCCAGCCTCCCAGCCGTGCGCTGTCTCCCCCTGCATCATCTCACGGCTCAGGCCAGCCCGGGGTGGCAGAGACATGCACGCCGTGTGACTGCACCCACACGCCCCCGCGGCGTTGGGGTCGGCAGGTCCAGGCACCCCCCCAGTGACCTCGCTCACAAGCGGCAGCCTAGGGGGACAGGGTGTCAGTAAGCCTGGGGAGCACGGACCGACCCTGGCCGCAGAGTCGGCATGAATAATAACCTCGGAGGGAGAACGAGTGTCCCTGGGGATTGGCTGGCCGCAGCGTTTGTGTCTGCAGAGAGAACACACCTTGTCACATGGTCACACAGTCACACTGCAGCAGAAGCTCTACACCCCTGTATTCTCTAAATAAACGCAGGGAAAACCCCATAAAAGGGGCTACTGGTGTTTAAAAGAAATTTTTAAGTGTTTTTCTAGTACAGTCTCAAGTGCAACTGACAGACAGAGTGACCTAGGTATAAAACCCGTGACGACTGTCCAGCCTGGTGCGGTGGGGGGGCAGGGCCCTGCTGGTCCCCAGGCAGAGCGGGCCCTGCCTCGCAAAGCCACTGGACCTCAGTCCTGAACGTGGATGGAAATGGGAGGAGGTGCCAGTGGCGATCCTGAGGGCGCCCGCTCTGTGCTCGCAGGAGAGGGTAGCCCAGGCTTCTCTACAGCGTCGTCCGACTCCCCTCACCCGTGAGGCTCAGGGGACAGGCGCTCCAGGCGCCGCTGGCATCCTGAGACCACAGGAGGGACCCAGGCCCGTTCCTGTCCTCATGTTTGAGAGGCACAGCCCCACCTCGGCCTGCCCCAGCCTTCCCGGGAGGGCTCTCACACTCGTGACTCTCCACGACAGACAGGTCCCTTGGGTTGTCCTGTTACGTTCACCTTCCTTCGGCGACTGTGTTTCATGGTGCCTGGGGGGAGGAGTCCTTCCGTGCTGTCTCCAGAGTGACACGCTGGGGTGGCAGCCTTACCCCGCCAGCTCTCAGTCCCGACGCACAGGGTGCAGCACCAGGGTCTCCGTGCGCTGGCTCCTCCTCCGCTCAAACAGGGTGGCAGGGACAAGCCACTGCCGCCACTGAGAAAGGGTTCTAGACGTGGGGCGAGAGCTGGCTTCCATGTCCAGGGTCCCGGGACTCGTGCTGCACAGATGACAGGGGCTGGCCCGGGCGTCTCGCACTGAACTGGGAAGCAGTCCCCTCCCTGCCGTTCGGTCTCTGCCAAAGAGTCTTTCAGGGACAGCAGGCCAACTGCCTAAATGCCCTCTTTTCTGGATTCTTCCACGTCTGCTGAAAGACATGGGGGCTGCATGGGTGAACGAGGAATTGGTTGCATTGTAGTACGGACATTTCCTAAAAATACCTTCAGAGATTTCACCTTGAAAACCATTTTTAAAGCGTTCTTTTTTGGCCAGGATGAATGAGGCTCAATCGGCCTCCCTGATGAACATGCCAGACAAAGCGGGGAGGGGGTCACAGGCAGTCTCCCCAGACCCCTGTCCCACCCCCACAAGGCCCCCTCACCGAGGGCCGAGGGGCACCGTCACCACCTCCACGCGAACCATGCACGTGCCCGTCTCTCCGTGTCCTACAGGGGTGTCACAGAGATGTGCGCCCACGGAGGGCGGAGGGCGGGCACGCTTCCCTGTGTCTCTCGGCTGTGACATTCGCTGCCACTCAGCATCTGTCACCAGCGGACGTCTGTGGACAACCACCAACTGTTTGACTCGCCACTGCCTGGGTGGAAACAGCAGAAGAAAGCGCTTTCCCCTGCGTGGTGTCTGTGTCCTGAGCGCAGCACCAGGGTGGGGTGAGGACAGCTCCCGGTGGCCTCCGGCAGGGCGGGTCCCAGCAGGCTCAGCGGAGACTGAGTGACGGGGACACCGACTGAGAGACTATAATAACAAATTCCCACTGTTTCCTCCCCGTAAGAATGAAAACCTTTCTTAAGCACGGTGTGGCCGAAATGAAAGCAGCACTGTGGACACACCCAACCCCCTGGCTGTTTGTTCTCTGGGGAAGGAGAGCATTTCCAAGCCAGATGCTTCTCAGCCCCACAGCCTTGCCCTGCAGCAACATGAAGGCTGCAAATTCACTAAAAGTACTTACCAAGCTCTGGCTAGTGCAGCTCAGTTACCTGGAGGGTCACTCCTGTAAACCAAAGGGCCAGGGTTCGAATCCTGGTCAGGGCATGTTGGAGCCAGAAACAGGATGCATTTTTAAGAAACAATGAACAAAGAAAACTCAGTGCACCAGGGCAGAAACTAATGTTGAGAGCAAAAAGCATTTTGAAGATCAAAGGGCTAAGGGGAGTAAGAAATATAGCTAGCCAACTGGAGCCGGACAGACCCCCTCCCCAAGATGGAGCCACAGTGATTTATGAAAGTAGAGTGAAAGATAGCTAGCCACCTGGAGCCTGCTGATAAGGAACTAGGGAGTTTTCACAACAAAATTTAGGTACCCAGCAATTATCCCTTGTGCTCTGCAAGGTAACTGCAACTTCCGCTTCTGTAAGTTTGCTTGCTGCTTGCAAATAAAAGGGCTAGGCTGTAAGCATTAGGTGCGGCTCTCACTTGGAAGCCCTGACGGGTGTAGTGTCCTAGGACACTCTGAGAGTTCGCCCCTGTCAGGTAAAACCGTGGCCAATAAATACCATCTTTGGAACCCAGAAAGTCTCCAGCGTTTGGTGTCTCGCTCTCTGAATACAACAGGCACAGGACGAGAGTGCGGGGCCAGTGCCCGGTGGCCAGGGTGCATGTGCGAGGCAGCCGATTGATGTCTCTCCCTCTGCTCACTCACCCCTCCCCACTCTCCCCCGCTCTCCCCCACTCTCTCCCCGCTCTCTGAACTCAATCAGCAAGTCCTTGGGTGGGATTTTTTTTTTTTAAGCATTTAGAAAGCACCCACTTAGATCCCTCCTGCATCTAGAAATGAGGTCCTAGAGCTGCGTTAGGAGAACTTCACACTGAGTAAGACTCATGCAGTTTTTGCCTTTAATGTATTTTTCCTACAAAGAAAGGCACAAATAGCTGTGTTTCTCATGTGGGAGTGACTCAGTAGTTTTTAAGTTTCTGGCACCAGTACACTCTGTTGACGTACGAGGCTGTGACTGGTAGGGACACAGAGTTAGGGTTGCCGAATAATAATCCTCTGGATTTCTGAAGTAGATTAAATAACACCAACTGCACTTTCTCTCCTAACAGCCCAAAGTGCCAGCTGTAGCCTGGGCATTGCCCACCCTTCCGGGAACTGAAGGGAAGGCATGAAGGAAGTTTCAGTATGCCATTCTAGCCATGCATCTGCACAGGACAAGGAAGGACGGGGCAGAGAATATGCACAGAACTGACCAGGCGGAAGCGCACACAGGGGGAGCCTCAGGTGTGCAGGTGCCCCCGCCCGCCCGAGGGTGTGGCACCCCGAAGGCGCCAGCTGCTCCACGGAACTGCTGCGGGGACAGGGTGGCTGTGGTGAACGGAGCAGTGACTCTTCCTCCCCATCTTGTCCCAGGCAATGGTGCAGAAGGGGCTGCTCCACGTTCACAGCAGCCCCCCCCCATTCGACACTGTGCACAGAAACGCACTAGCAGGGTGACAGACCTGCGTGCAGGAGCTCAGCCCCCAAGACTCGGGGAGGAAACCACAGGGTGCGTGGCTGTGACCAAAGAGCAGGAAGTGACTCCGTGGAAGTGAGCTCCAGAGCACACACAGCAAAGTGGCGGGCCACTGACCGGACCGCAAAGACGCCACGGGGAAAGTGAAGGGCATGCCACAGGCCGAGGAAACACGTCAGCAAGTCACACACCCAGAAAAGGACCCGAACGCAGAATATATCCAATTTTCTCACAACTCGATTACCAGACAGACAACCCAAGTAAGAGACGGGCAAGCAGTTCAAACTGACACCTTGCC